>JABXWE010053103.1:0-15130 GCA_014611495.1 Limonius californicus | reverse complement strand
TAAGCTATAAAATTATGACAAACAATTAAAAAACTCTACAATACAATGAAATATACACAAAGACATCCTTCACAACTATTAACAACAGTACAAATAACCAACATTTAATTATAACCTCACAAATAAGATATTTCCCTCTAATTTTCATAATTTGCAAATAAATAATATAATTCATATAAACAAAAGTGCTTCAATACTTCCCTCATACAATACACAAACTAATTAAAACAATAATAATTTCTTGCATTTCAAATTAAAATTTATACACTCATATTTATAACATGTAAAATTAGAAATTAACAATAATTTAAATTTCGGGGCTCCCAAACTTGCCCAAGACACTCCAAATCATCGTCTACATAGGACATAGACGTCCCCAACACTATTCCCTAAGGAACATCCACAAAAACTTCAATTCAATCACTAATAAGGCACTACGAAGCACATTCCGAAGATCGTACAAGACCTTTTATTCTAATCAGGTTTACATTTGTTGTTTATAATAATAATTTCTCTTGATATAACATAATTTACATAATAACCATCTAATCTAATCTAATTACTCTCCATTTCAGATACCATCTGGATTTCTACATCAAAAATAAGTATCCTTTTAATTATCATATAAGAGTTACGAAGCAAAAATCACATCATATAAGTATAGTCTAGAATAATTACATAAATTTAGGGAAAATAACATAGCAATATATAAATATATCAGTTTTTGCAATTGTGATCTGGTTCCTGACTAGCTACTGAAATTGGGAACTGCGTCACATCTAAAGCTAAAAGCGTTGCTTTTTCACTTTCTTCATTAGATATTCTTAATCTTCATAGTAACCGGCACGTAATAATAGTAACCGGCACGTAATATGTTGTAGTTTTTCTGTGTTAGTATCTTGTTGTACATCAAAACGATACAACGCACGCTTAGTTGGTCGATAAAAGTTTGTAATTCTGCGTTAATTGTGTTTATTGATGTAAATGTCATAAAAGCCTCTCTACAAGATTTCAATTGGAATTCTGCTTGCTTGACGTCCATTGACCGTCATTTTTTTCGCCAGTGTTTTTGTCTTCGTGACTACGAATGACGTTAATAAATGTCATCAAAGTGTGAAACGTCAAAATTCTATGATTGCCAGAAAAGTGTCCTCTGCTTAAATTATTTAACTTCAACGAACCTAACTATTAAACAACATCTCAAGAAGAAACATTTACGAAGAATTAAAATAAATTTTATTAGCGCTGAATTTGGAAGATTAATAGTGATTTGAATTTTTGATGGAAGGATATGTTTAAGAAGTTTAACGGTATATCGACAAGAGAACGTGATAATACAATTTTGACAACAAATTTACAGCCGAAAAAATGTTATTCAAAATTTCTACTTACCTGTCAGCGAGAATACAAGGGCGAATTTCGGTTTTCAAAAGGATTCTGCTGAAACATTATCCTCCAACGGGCCACAGTCAAAACAAGCAGCCAGGAGATGGATGGCAAAGTTTATTGATTTCTTGGGCGTCATTGTTTAATTTTAAACTCATGCTACAATCTTTTGTAATCTTTCACTGCGATTTTCAAATTAAAGATCAAACGGCCGAAATTTTTCTTTACAGCATATAAGAACCCATCGATTAAGATTAAAGTTATTTGTTTGTGGAAATCGCCCAAATTTGATCAAAAATTTATAAGAATTAATGAATTAATTTATTTTATCAATAGCAATTTATCCAATCAGGGATATTCGATCAAAGCATCAATTTTAGGGGTAATAAGGGAGACTATAACAAAAAAGAATAATTTATTTATGTTAGGGCTTAAACAGGAATATATTGTTATGTTTTATACTCCTCTGGGCGTTTGTTATTAAGTGCGATATACAATATTCACTATTTAGATGGTGGAAGATGTATTTTACAAAAAGTTACTCATGAGGGTAGTTGTAATTCTTAATTAATATCCTTTGTATTTTATAAGGAATGTTGTAAAACGCTGTTAACAGTTTTCTAATAAATAAATAAAACTTATTTCTATCGGTGTCTAATTTTTGTTGAATAATTCGTAATTAATTTGTGTAGTCCATATATCTTTTGGGTTGAATAAGGTGTTAAAAGTGTTTCTTGATGTGTTATAAATGTACTTGTTTTGATTATAATTTTAGCAATATCACCAAAATATGGAATTGAAATATATTTACCATTTTTAGAGTGGTCTTGTGAATGTATTTTTTGTATTTCTAATTTATAATCTTTCTATTTGGTTAGTGTTTTTATCAGTTTTGTGTTGTATCCATTATTGTGTGCAATTTGTTTAATAATCGAAATCTCTTTGCTGTAACACTGTTGCTTAGAGGAACTGTTAGAGCTCTATGTATCAACTGGACAACTTATTGGTTAATTCGGAAGAACTTTTAACTGAATATTTTGGTGTGTATTCAACACCTTATTCAACGCAAAAGATAGAACTAACGATTTGTTAAAATAAGGTATTTGCAAATTAAAGTGTTCACAATGTAATTATGTATACATAGGTCTAACAATAAAAATTTTGATATCAGATACAGACAACACATACGCTCATACAAACATAAACACCCAAAAACTCTACCTATTCTAAACATTTATTAGAACACAATCATGCATTGACATTAAATAATATAATAACTTTTCTGCACTTCTGTGATGATAAACGTAAACTGGATATACTCGAGGCCATTCAAATTCACAAACACACTTTAACAAATACACCTTTAATGAATGAATGAATTGAGCTCATAAATTTCCCGCTTTTGGAAGTTTTGGAATAGAAGACCAGAGCCATGTCCAAAATCAAGATCCAGTGTGCTGTTACCCTAGCTGCAAATGTTTACAATATTAAATGCTTTTAAAAATGACATGTAAAATGTCGAAATACGTATAAAGCACAAAAAGTAAATAACTCCTGTTGAAATTGAGTTTATTATTATTAAAATATATAGATTAATGATTTTTTTAAATAATTTTTGAATACCTTCGCTTAGGAAAAGAAATATTTGTGGTCTATTTACTGCTTTGTTGTGTTTTCCTTTTGAAAATATGTCGATTTCGGTATTAATTCGTGATAAACGCTGCGACACAGTTATTCGTTGAAGTGTAGGTCCGCTGAAGGGTTATAATCTGTGGAATATTTATGAGCTCTTTTCCCGGGCTGCTCTTGTGAACTGTGCTGCCTCATCAGATGGGGTACAGGAAGGGAAAGTAGAGGAAGTGCAGTCGCCAGCAGTTTCCACCTCACTTAGCCTCTTCGTCTTCGCGTTTTCTCAATTCTCCTTGCTGGAGTTTCCTGTCGACCTTCCCTTTCGCGTAGCTGGGCCGGTTGTCTCTATCTCAACGCCCTTTGCGATCCAAGAAAGCGTGCTGTAACCTGGAGAGGAGGTCGATTATCCCTCGGGGTCGCCATTTCAATCCAAAAATCAAGTTATTCGTAAACACCGCCATAAAACGATTGCAAAGGAGCCGCCGAATGCATTGGTCGTAAATTTTCTCGGGGATCATAACTCAAATCCATTTTAATGATAATGTTATAAAGAGTTGAGTAAATGCGATGAGCAGCCTTAGGTACGGGAAGGAACATTAATTTTCTTTTATTTGGCGCGAGCAAAATGAAATTGCTAGCGAATTCGGCATCGCGGGGTTTCCAGCTCCCCGATCATTAATAATAAGGGCAACTGGCCAAATGCTGACAAAAGGAATCATTTCAGTTTTAGTTGCTTATTGGATAAGCCCTGAAACTAATTTATCTCAAGGTTTCATGCCGCCAATTTAGAGCGGCAATATCTGTTAGGAGATGGGCTTCGGTTTCGCTTGACCGCACAAAATGATCGTAGTTGGCGCTTTACGTCTCAAACTTTTATCATACGTATAGGATTGAAAGCTGTTTATGCAATCCCGGAATGTATCGCGTTTTCGCTGATTTCTTCTCGCTGCAACCGTTCGCGTGTTCTCCAAGCGTTGAAAAACGTTATCATCGGGGCAATAATACGTTAAAGTTTTTCCTCCGCATCGGAGATGCCTTTTTATTGCACAGCTCTGGATGAGAAGTAACTGCACAACGTTGTCACAAATCATGTTTAATACTGGTGAAAATTGTGAAGCTATCCCGAGCCGCAGTTTTATCGCTGGGTTAAGTAATACGAATGGCTTTCATATCCCCGATGGAGGTACGCGCATTTCCCTGATCGCATGTAACTGCGAACCTACGCGGATTTTACTTTGCCAGATGCTCTCATTATCCCAATCGATAGGCCTTGATAACTTTGTTCATATCTTTATTGTTCGTTCCCTCGGGAAGCCTGTAGCGAGCTGATGGAATGCATACAAAGCTGTTGAAATAATTTTGTGTAGCGAGTGGCATCATTCTTCCTAGTAGACTCAAAAAAGATGTGCTTTGGAAGTAATTGAACAGTAACTATTGTTTCTCATCATCATTGTTCTGGGTTGTTGCAAGTCATTATTGAAATTGTCCCAAGACTTATCAGTTTCTTTACTGAAACGTTTGTCATTATAGTAAACGACAGTAATAGCCAAGTAACAAGCAGTCTATATATTTATACTTGTTGCAAAGGTCGACTTTCCAATACTTCGAAATCTACGTATTTTCTGAAAATATCATTATCACGATACTTTCCTCAAAGACATATTTTAGTATAGTTGTGATATGAGCATATAATCAACCAACCCCCTTTGAAATTATAAATACTGACAACTGCACATTAGGTATCTAGAAGTAACTTATCTGTTAAAGAAGTGAAAGTGTACGCAAGTTTAATGATAGAGACAAGAATGAAATTGTTGCAGTTCAAGACAAACGTGTCATGAAAAGGCATCTAATAAACAGAACGAGTTAAAAAATTTGATTAAATGAGAAGAATTGTTGTTGTTGTTAACAATAGCTTTTATTGTTAAAAAGGCGTTAAAAGGCTATACAGTCAAATGTTGGAGTTTTTCTCCTTTCTCCTGAGTTATTGTTCGAAGATTTATATTTACGTAACACAGAGTTGCATATGATAAAACCGTTTTTTTCCTAGTATGCTGTGACAAATTATTTTTCGTATCGTGGCTGTGAATCAACAAAGAAGTAAACATAAAAATTAAATAACACGCTTCTTTCAATAGACTTATTTCCACAAAATAACTGATATAGAATTTTTTTCTTTTAGTCTTACTTAAAATGACTTGTATACATTTAATAATGACCACAATGTTAGCTAAGTTATCCGAAGAGTACCTAGTGAAGGCAACAATAAAGTTAGTTGTTCGGATATTTAAATCAAACATTGTTTGAGAACGACTTACAATTATTGTTTTCAGCCTCTTTCGCTTTACAAATAGATATTTAAAAATATTGGTTTCGTGTAACAAAAAAATTGTTTTTCACAACTTACCACTAGAAAACGGGTTTTTAACTCTATGATTTATGTAAATAATTCGATGAAAGAGGGGAATAGTCTAATTACAGCAGTAAATTCCTTTAAAAAATCATTAAGGTCCTGAAAATTCAGTGAGTGAGTTTTCTTATATGCTAATGATTCTAAGATTAACATAGGCTAATCTGTTAAAAATTTATATACGAGGGAGTTTTGATAAGCCTACCATATAAAACGCCACAATATTTCAAAACAAAATTTTATTTATTCAACATGATCTCCTTTAAGACATACATTTAGCAGAACGTTCATAAAGTAATTCTAAGCCATTTAAAAAAAAAATCTGTTTTGGTCTGCAAACCACTCCTCAATGGCACATATTCCTTCGTCATTTGTCGAAAATCTTCTACCTTTCAAATGTTTTTGAGGTTTGGAAACAATAGTCTGACGGTGCTAAATCCGGAGAATAGGGCGGGTGGTCAACCAAATCAAAACCGATTTTATTAATTTTTACAGTGCAATCAACGACTTGTGAGCAGGAGCGTTGTCTTGCAGAAAGAGCAAACCTCTGGTAAGTTTTCCGCGGCGTTTTTCCACAATTTTCTTACGTAATTTAGTTAGCAACTTAGTATAATATGCTCCCGTGATAGTTCTACCCCGTTCCAAATAATCTATCAGAATTATCCCATCTTTGTTCCAGGAAACTAAAGCAAGAATCTTACCAGCCGATTTTTGAACACGGAATTTTTTGGGTCATGTAGAACCAACATGCTTCCACTGTTTGGATTGCTCTTTAGTCTCTAAGTCCTAGTGATGGATCCACGTTTCGTCCATAGTAACAAGCCGATACAAAAAGTTTGAGGAATCTTCTGCAAAACGGCGGCAGATTTCCTTTGACGTTGTTAATCGAACGCACTTCTGATCAACATTCAAGCAACTTGGAATTAATTTGGCCGAAAGCTTTCTCATACCCAAGTCGTGATGAATGATGTGACACACACGTTCATAGGAAATGTGCAATGCTTCTGTAATATTCTTAATCCCAATACGTCAATTTTCTAAAATATATCATGGACTGAATCAATGTTTTCCGGAGTGGTCACTGAAATTGGTCTTCCGGGGCGGTGCTCACCTTTCACATCTGATCTTCGTCTTTTATATTCCGCAACCCAGTTTTTAATAGTGGCGCATGAAGCACACTGATCACCTAAGGTTTCTATCATATCAGCAAAAATTTCTTTGCCCGATAACCATTTCAAAAATAAATACTTAATAACTGCCCGAAACTCGATTTTTTCAAATTTCATCTTTTTCTCAGCCATGCTGTTTTTTTTTTAAATTCATAGTTTGATCACCGTTCAACTTACGGATGTCAAACCATACATACCATAATAACCATACTCACTTTTCATTACTAGATCCAGGCTAACTAGATATCAATACCCCCGCGTAGAGGGTGAGTCTGACAAGAGGAATTAGCTTAATATCACGGTTATATAAACTGTTAAGGAATGTTTTAGGACAAATAGGAACAGGCTATAATCCCTATGTATAGGCGCAACCAAAAATTATTATTGACTTTTTAAAATAATATTTAGAAATTTCTTACAAAAACAAAAATACATCGAGCTGAAATAACATTGGAAAACAAAGTTGTGCCGATATGATCTTTCCAGGTACTTGAGGCATTTCACATTTGTGCAGAGTGTTGATGAATGCGTTACAAATTTATGGAGTATGTAGGGAATTGAAAATAGACCAACTTTTAATAAGCAACTCATATCCGCAAAACGCACCGTTTTCGAGCTAAGACTGGACTTGAGCAATGCTCACAATAGACACGTACTACAAGTACTGCTCAAAATAATTTTATTTATGTATCAAACATTATAATAGTTGCTGAAAATGACGACCACCAAGCGACGATGCAAGCATAGCACCTCTGAAGCATATTTTAATATCGCCGTCATCAGTCGGTCTTCCGGCGTCCTCTGCTGGACATAGACCTCCCTCATATTATTCCATTCTGTTCTGTTTAGTGCGGCTTTCTTCCAATTCCCTTCTAATCGTTTCAAATCATCCGTCTATCTTGTAGGCGGCTGTCCTCTGCTTCTTGTTGATTCTCTAAGCCTCCATTCCAGTATCCTCTTTGTCCATCTGCTATCCTTTGTTCCGCCACATGTCCCGCCCAGTTACATTTAATCTAGCTATTTTGGTGACTATATCTTGGATTTTTGTTCTTTGTCGTATCCAGCCGTTTGTTTTTCGGTCTTTTTTGGTTGCAGTTATCTTTGTCAGGGTTAAAGTTTCGGCTGTGTAAGTCATCGCAGGCACCACAAATTGTTCGTATACTTTCCGCTTTAAACGTATAGGTATGTCACTCTTCAGTACATTTCGTAACTTGGCAAGAGCTGCCCAGCCTAACCCTATACGCCTTTGAATTTCGCACGTTTGATCATCCCTTCTAAAACTTATTTCGTGTCCCAGGTACTTACAACATTTTCGACCTCTTTGTCGTCAACTTTAAGATTCTCGCTTAGTACGAGATTTGTCAAAATTTTGAGGCCTATTTTCCTGGATTCATCTCTTAATTGTTTCAGCGTGACTTTAGTTATCACTGATCAGCACAATATCGTCGGCAAAACGAAGGTGATTTAGTTTCTCTCCATCTATAGTAATTCCTTTTTTTTTAATATAGATTCCAAAACTGATGTTAAAAGTTTCGGCGGGATTGTGTGGCCTTGTCGCACACCACTTTAAATTTTTCAGTGTTTTCATGTAATTTTACACTAGATGTAGCATTGTCGTATATATTTTTATTAAGTTCGAGTATCTGTAGTCTATTCTGACCAAACTTCTATAGAATCAAAGGCTTTTTCATGAATGTAAGGACTAGAGGTTTATTGTATTCTACACTTTTTTCTATAAGTGCTTTTATATCTTGCAGATGGTCATTTGTCCCAAACCCTTTCCTAAATCCTGCCTGTTCTCGTGCCTGATCGAAGCCTAATTTCTTTGTCAGTCTTTTGGTAATAACTTTAGTAAAAAGCTTGTATAAGTGGGCTAAAATGCTTATAGGTCTATAATTTTCAAGACATGTTACATCACCGTTTTTGTGTATTACTGTCATTTCTGCATTATTCCATTTCTTTGTTATGGTTCCAGTTTCTAAACATTTCTTGAAAAGCGTATGTACTGCACAAAGCATACTAGTTCCTCCTAGCTTTATAGTCTCTAGTACTAGCCCGTCTTCTCCTGGCGCTTTATTATTTCTCATTTCTGATAGGGCATGTTTCAATTCGTCCAGTGTTATGTTTGGTATGTCTTCTGAACCTTTATTTATTACCCTTGTTTGCAGTTTATTTTGGTTTTGTCTCGAGTCCTCGTCTTGTATTTTAGTTTTGTAGAATTCTCGGTAAAACCCTTCTGTTATTTTTAGGATGTCATTTATATTTGCTGTTAATTTACCAGAATTGTCCCTCAGTTTAAACAGTCCCTTTCTTCCATTTGCGAAGGTCCTTCTCATTATCTTCATACTTTTGTTATCCTCTATTATCTGTTTGATTATTTGGGTGTGGTATTTCCGTATATTTTTTTATTTCCTGTGATATTCTTCTATTTAGGATGTTATAATAAGGCAGTCCTACTGCACCTCTGTTACCTAGGTCCCTTCTTTCTTCTATTCGTTTTTTAGTATTTAAGCTGATATTTCCACTTCCCTTTGCTTTGCCTGAGCTGTATTTCTTTTCGCTGTTCTTTAAGACGTCTATTAATTTGTTATTTAGCTCTTCTATGCTGCTATTTTGTTGGTCAAAGTCTCTCAGGACTCTTTCAATTTCCAGTACGTATTTCTCCGGCTCATCGGGATTTTTCCATTTTGTGTTTACACTCTTTTCTATCATCTTTCTTCTTTGCTTCCTTAGAATTAGCACTACTGTTGCTCTTACCATTCTGTGATCACTGTCCGTATGGAATTTGTTTAAAACTGTTAGGTCGTGTGCGATTTCTTTTTTATCTGTTATTATATGACCAATTTCTTTCATGGTTTTTCCATCCGGGCTAATCCACGTCCACTTGCGATGTTCCTTCTTTTTAAGGAATGTGTTCATTGCGTACAGACCTTGCTGTGACAAAATATTTAGCATCATTTGTACGCGTTCGTTCCGTCTTCCAATTTCATTTTGCCCTATAGCTGTTTCTGTATCGTCTGTTTTGGCATTAAAATCTTCCATCAAAAGGTTGTAGTATTCTGCTTTCGCATTTAAAGCTTTGGCGATATTTTTGTACACCATTTCTACTTCTTCATCCTCTCCATCCGTCGTTGGCAAATATACTTGGATAATCTTAATATTGTATCTGGCATTTAGTTTCAGTATAACATAAATTACTCTGGGTGATATGCTGTTTATTTCTATCACATTGTTTGCTTGGTTTTTATGAATAAAGAGCCAACTCCACCTATTCACGTATCTTCTCTACCCTTATGGTAAAATACGTTTCCTGAGTTGAGTGTTGTCCAATTTTTTTCTCTCCTCCTAACTTCAGTAACTCCTGTGACATCCCATTTTATGTGTTTTAATCCTTCTTTTAGTATACTCTTTCAACAATGCTAGGCTTTGTTTGGAGTTCTTGCGCTACTACCGAATGCGTACTAGCAGATCGTTTTCAGACTTGATAGTCATCTCGTGAACCAAACTCTTCATATGCCCCTATAAAAGAATCATGAGGAGTTCGGTCTGGGGAGCGTGGCAGCTATGCTACTGGTCGCCCTCGGCCAATCCAACACTGTCACCAAATACTTGGTTGATGGCAAGTGTGCTGGCCAACCGTCATGTTGTAGCCACATCTGTTCGACGAATCCCGAATGATACTTCTTCCACCAATTGTGGCAATACTTCTTGCAAGAAGATCAAGTAAATGGGGTCGGTGAGATGACGTGGAAATAGGCAGGCCCTAATTAAACAACATTCAGGTAGATAATTACTTTTACCTGTAGCTCGAAAACGGTTGCTTTTCCGGATATGAGTTTCTTATTATAAGTTGGTCTGTTTTGAATCCACTACATACCCTATAAATTTGTAACACGTATTCATTAACTCCCTGTATATTAGTTTGTGTCCGAGGTATCAAGATGATTCGTTTAGGAGACTCACCCGGTATGCCACTTCTTATATATCCAGACTTTAAATTTGATATTTTCGAAAGTTCATAGATAGCCCCAGGTACGAGAATCGGCAATACGTAATAAAACAGTAATATAATAAAAACAAATATAAACAAGTTGCGGTAAATTAAATTCATAATTTCAAACATATATGTTTCAACAACTGTTTTTGTTTGGTCAAATTGAAATGTACAGCATTTGGTAGATAGTCTGGTTAATCACTTCGTTAATTATTTACTTTTCGTTCTGCAGCAGATATTCATTCCAAAAGTTTACAATTGCTGTAATGTGAATCTATCCTCGTTCTAAAAATGTTACTATTAGTATAATGTGCTTTTGGTCCACTGCGTTTTGCAGTTTTGCTGAGCAAACGTCAAGAATAAATTGGGGCCGATCTTCAGGTGTCGGCTATGGCACGCATAAAATTAAGTTCTGCAACTCACTATATACAGTTTGCCAATCCGACTTTGCCAACCTTATCTGGTATTTGTGTAATGCATATTCGACCCTACATTGTAGACTTCCCTTCCATATACCTTGACGTTGAGGAGAATTACGTTATAAAGTAGAGTGACGGTACCTGCTAGTGGGACATTAAAAGGCTGTTAACTATTGTTACTGTTGAATCAGCTATCAATTAAATTTGTATACCTAATTATAATCATACAGTGATCAATCGTATTAGCACTTCTTCGTAGCTAGGCTCTATCGTTCTGTGTCGACGTACACTTAACAGCTCAAAACTACGAGTACATTAAGACGAAGTTCTTCGTTCCTTTTTGAGTGTGTTACTTTAAGAACTGCGCATAAAAGTAAGTGTTACTAGAATTTCCCTGGAACCTCTCAAATATAATTTTTCACAAATGTCCGATTAAAACCTGGCACATTTCCACCTACGAATGCAAATTTAATCTAAAAAATTCCATATTCCATTCGTACATCCGCAAAGATAGTAGTAACGGCATTTAAAATCGGATTAAGCGTGAACTGGCGAAAATATTATTGTAGAGAGAAGCCGGAAAGGCTGTTCATTAGACATTAATTTAATTTTAATCTGGGAATGTGCAAATTGAAAATTATTCAGGTGGAATGGAGAAGCCGACCGGAAACCCTAATGGGTGGTTGGAGTTGGCACGGCGCTGGTATGCGGCCATTCGCCTAATTGAAAACTACCTCGGAATATTATGCAACCATGTGTATGAAGTTCGCTGCACGAGTAGAAACCTCGGTTATGAAAATTGCCCCCCGCGGATGTCTAATTGTTGCTTCTAAAGATAACTTGATTATGACGTCAGAAGTCGTGAAAATTATGGTTCGGTTGATAATTCAACAGTTTTCCATTGTATAATGTGATAATCTACCACCCTATGTACAAAATCTGTTAATGTAGATAAGCAAACAAACCGCAAAAATAATAAATTATTAATTTGAATTGTAATTGGAACTATTTAGTTTTGAATTGACCCTCGTTTATCTAAGTAACTAATCTTTTGCTGTTAATTGATAATAAATAGTATTTAGTGAAGCACAGAATTTTCATCTTTAAATTTTTAGTTTTTCTACAAAAATTATTTTAGTAAAAAGTCTTTACTTTCGATGAAACCATCTTTATAATTTCTTATGTTAAATACTTTTCTATACTTATACCTTACGACATTTTGTATTATTGCCAGGGATTTGCTGTATATTTTAATTTAATTTCGAGACGACCCTATATCTAATATATACAGGACAAAAGACAAAACTTTTCGTAACAGACCTGAAACACCGAATTATTACCCACGCGTAACTCACTGCAACGTTTCGGTGTGTTCACCATGGCTAACTCGTCGCGAAACTGATGTGGGTGAATCGACAACAAAATTCTAAAAAGGACGCCAAGATCCTTCACCAATCGTCGTGTAGAGATTCTCATGGCCTACCTTAACGAATCCAAGTAAGGGTAAACTCTTTTCAGGAAGAATAATATTTACGGTTTTCAACATACAAACAAGAATTTGGTGCGCACAAAAAGTTTTGTTTACAAATGTTGTGCCGCATGAAACAATATCAAAGTCCAGTAAATAACAGGTAAAAAAGTTAAGCTAGATGCACCTGCAGAAGGTAAGTGACCAATGCATAATACTGTTCGAAACGGTAGATAATACCAAAAAGTTAACAAAACAAATCATACACAGTATCGGCTTTCCTGTTGAGTCTGGAACATGCCTAGCTGGATTTAAGGGGCACCAGAGCTCTCTGCATACGTTCACACGAAGATAAAAACACAGAACACTGTGAACATACACCTTTTATCGGCCGCTGGCTCGTTCCTGGAGCACGATTATGGAGGACGCGGCAGTGGATGGGATCCAGCTGGACTAGCAGCTCATGCACCTTTCGACAACGTATTCGGAAGTTCGGCAGAAGCTCGAACCTTCCCTTTGGTGGCGGATTGTCTCCAACTTCGTACAGTACGTAGAAACCGAAAGCTACAGGTGAACGACATAGGCTGGTTGGTCGAAAAACGGTTCTAGAAGACTCCATACAGTATGAGGCGGGTAACGTGTCAATTTTCTGGTAAAGTGTTAATTAATCTGGGTTAGATCCAATGAGAATTTAGTAAAACATCAAAATAACTCGCAGACAACTAAATAAATTCTTCTGAAGGGAAGGATGTTTTAAATAATCCACGCAGCATGAAAACACCACAATCCCCACACTTTCACCAGCAACCCACAACTTGCACGGCCAAGAACTCAAGAGGAAGTCCTGTCTGATATCCACACTTCAGGAAATTCCACCCACCCAATTCCAAATCCAGCTACAACTTCACAAGAATCTCCCCAAAATTGCCTAAGACTACAGGAACTCAAAAAGTTCAAAACAAGGTCGGCGGCAAAAAGGAATCTTAGGCAACCAAATACACCTACCAGACTGCCGGGATGCTACTGCGAAAATTACACATAACAACGTTCTTGGCAGTCTTCCGCGCTTGTTTCTCTCTGGCGGCACCCAGTTCCATACTCTTCTAGGTCATTGTTTATAGTTATATTAGTAGATTTCCTTCTATGGTATCTATTATGCCGTCTTCAATATTCATCCTTCTTTTTATATCTTTGTCTTGGATTCTCTGTAATTTGAAAAATCCACAGCTTCGCCTCCAAAAGTCCATTTCTAAAGCAGCAAGTCTTTCTTTAATTCTTTTATTTAGCTTTCATACTTCTGACCCATAGGTGGCAATACTCTCTAAAATAGTTATGTATACGCTAGTTTTTCGATTTACGCTTTTACTCCATGAGATCGGATTTAATTGTTTAAAATCTCTTTTGCCTTGATTAATTTTACTTTTTATGTCTTAATTTCTACTGACGGCTTTAGATATCGTAACTCCCAAATATTTGAATGTTGAACAGCTCTTTATGAGTCCTTTATCTAGCCACAGGTCATGCCCTTCTTCTCCAGCTACTAGATATTTCGTTTTGTTGAGGTTTATAGTGAGTTCCCACTTTTCGTATATCTCTTGGTAGCTTTGTCATCATGTATGCTGCGTCATATTCGCCAGTCGCTAGGAGAACTTGATCGTCCGCAAATAGGAGTGTGGATAAGAGATATCGTCAATAGGAATGCCCATTTTTCCACACATTCTCTTCCACCGTTTAGGAGCTTCGTTTATATAAATTTTTAAAAGGCTAGGTACTATACTGCACCCTTGCTTCAGTCCTTTAGATATTCTAAATTCTTGGGAAACTTTCTTAGGTATCGATTTTTATCGTACTACTGGCTATATTTAATAAATTGTAAATTTTTTTAAATTTAAATTCCGAATCATTCTTTGTATTAAATGTTCAGTGAACCATTACTGTTTATTTTGACATGTTATAACGCTTTGCAGAGGAGGGCGATGTATGGTGTGTCACATTTGAATCACCAGGTATAAGTACTTATTTGATCAGGTGAATAATTCTTACAAATGCCTATATTGGTAACATGATAAAGTCTTCCATAAGTAAGAAAAATTTTACGTCATTGTTTCTACAAACCAGAAAAAATTCCGAGGTCTAATAAAACATTTTTGTCCTCATTTTTTAAAAACTGGCAAATATAAATGTTCGTCTTCGGTGAGACTAATCGAAATATTTTTTAATTTGTATAGCCAAGTTATTGTTCATCATCATTGACAATCTTTTCCGTCCCACTGCTGGGCATCGGTCTCTTCTCTACCACGTGTTTCTTTTCAGCGCTAAAGTAGAAACACGGAGAACATACAGTTTAACGTCTAATGGGAACAACAGAAATTCCAGAGAAGGATTTTAGCATGAAAATCCCAAGATTGCAAACCGGATTAGACTATTGTATGTGGTGAGTTGCAGCATAAGATTTTTATACGCTACTTGGTAATGCTGGGTTTTCGAACCCAAGCCAGAATCGACGTTTTACTCAGAAAGCGAGCGCTCTACCAATTGAGCTACCACCACACTACGGTATAAGTATCATTTGTTAATTTAATTTGAACAAACCTGGTTTAAAAAGCTGTTACTGACATGAATAAAATGTATTGAGGTAACAATAATTATAAAGAG
>JABXWE010053099.1:0-12204 GCA_014611495.1 Limonius californicus | reverse complement strand
TTGTGTGAAAATCATGTTTTAATGGTTTTGTTCTTTGTTCTTAATGGTTTTGTTCTTTAATGGTTTTGTTCATTTTGTGCACCACTAAAATATATACCTATGTTTTGAATTTGAAAAAATTATATTTTATTTTTCCAATTAAGAAGGGTTCGGTGAATGCGCATATGAAACTGGTGGGGGTCAGTACCTCCAACAAGCTTAAGAACCACTGCCTTAGAACAATAGATAAATGTGAAATAAGAACAATGTGAAACTTTGATAGGTACCAAAGTTATTAGGATCAAATGCATAATCGTATAACGGTCTCGGTTACGTACTCAAAAACCCCATTGATGCGTATCTTACTAACTACCCGGTGTTGCAACAGCGGTGTCTTGCGGTAGGCATTGCAGACATGTTAACGTTGTGCAATGCCCCACCCTATCCCGTAAATTCCTACCTACCTTACTGGCATGGGGTGGGCCTGGCGTAATCCAGGATTGACCATCGAGTCGGCTCCATGTCAGATGATGATGATGATGAAGGGCGAAGACCAACTGATGCACCTTTCCAAATACGCGAGAGATTTGTTTCCTTTTTTGATGTTTAAATATAGTGGCAACAGCGGTTAATGTTACTTATAATTAAATATGTATGTTGTTAAATACTAATTATAATACTTAAAAAATATAAGAAACTGTTTTGTACCAAAAGTTTTCCATACTTACTATTTTTTCCTGAAGAGTTAGCAATTTCGTCCCATATTTTATCCTTCTTTTTAATATTTTTGTACTCGGAATGTGATAAATCATATAATACACTATATTAACGCACTATTTCAGTAAGCTGTTCGGTTTCAGTCATTTTTGCTGTTGAAAAACATCGTGAATTTCTCGCGATCAAGCGGGCAAATAATGCATGCAGTGTCTGACCGCCTTGAAGCAGGACTGGCGCGGTAGAACGCTACAAAAAGCGCAGGCGCGATAACTTGACCGCCGTTTGTTTGCGGACTTCAATTATCTAACATGTACACAATCTAACCGCCACCGCCTTGGTTTGCGCTCTGCTTAGACGACACACAATGACAGAAGGTGCGTGCGGGCAAGAATGAGGGTAGGGGTAATGGTAATGGTAAAGGGTTAATGAAATGAAACTAGAAAATATTTTCAAATTATTTATTAAAAGAAAAACCTTAACAAAACAACATATACAAAATATTTACACTTTATTTGACTTTTTTCTTTTTATTCTGGAAATTATTTTTATTGGGTAATTTACGCTTATTGTTTGACTTATTCTTACTAAACTTCTTTCCTTCTTGTTTCTTGCCTTTTTTTATTTTATTATCATACCCTTTTATCCACCGGTTCCGTTTTTCTTCCCACGCAATTTGATGTGTATCTAGAAAAACAAAATTATACCAAAGAAAAAGCAAACGTTTCAGGGCGTAACATACTGGCATTATCCTTGTTGGACCAGCTACTGGAACCTCCCGGGGCCCTACTTGATCCACCCTCATCTTCAAGAATCGAGGCAAATTCATCTGCTGAAGCAAACAGAGACCTAATGTCGTCCTTATTCACCTTCTTCTTCTTTTTATTGGACGTTTGTTCTTCATCTTCCGAGTCGAAAACTATGTCGCTGTCTTCATCTTCATCCGAAAGCTGTGTTAATTCTAAAAAAACAATTATAGTAAGATTTTGCACGATAGGGTTGGGGAAAGTTACCTTTGTCTTCTTCATTCATTATATCTTCATCATCCATGTCATCCATATCATCTATGTCATCATCATCTTCTTCATCGTCATCAGTATTGTCATTTCCAATATCTTTCAAGTCTTTATTTTTTCTAGATTTTAGATTTTCGCCAACAGCATTCATGTAATCGAGATCTTCATCAACATCCTTATGTGCCCCAGCCATTTTGTCCAACATTTCCTCAAATTCATCACTTGCAACCGAATCCACATCACTGTCCTCATCCTCGTCCTGTTTTGCTTTTAGCTCACTTCTCTTGTGGAGGAACCTAAAGCAAATATATCCTTGATTTTCAAAACATTAAAAATAAATTTTTTTAGAATTTTAAATGGTAGTTGCAAGCTTCAGATCATTACGTACGTGTATAAATATTGTTCTTCAACTGGAATATTTTGTTGTTTTTCATTTAGATATGATTTAGAGTTCACTGCAAGGTTACGCACGCCTCTGGGGATGTAATTCTTTCTTTTGCCAAACATGGGGTGGCAACCCTGTCTGGAAATCTCTTCCAGGCGTTTTGGATTTTTAAACACGAATCTGTCCAGGAATTTGATTAAACTGAAGTCTTTCAAGGGGTCACCTGTGTAACGTATCGTTTCTCCTGCAAAAATATGAAGTGAAACCCTAAAATCTAAGTTGTTACAGCGTAGGGTACCTTTCAGCAAGTTTTCTGCAAATAATGAGACTGTGGGATGAAAATGGCTTTTTAAATAATTCAATTCTGTGTATGCGCTAAACTGGCCCCCAGCAAATAAAGGATTTCTGCACAAACCGTCGTACGAGTTTCTATTTTTGATGTTTTTCTTATTTATGTTGGAGGTGGTTTCGTGTAACCAGCCCTGTGCCACTTTACTATTTGCATTTGATTGTTCTATATTGTTTGATAAATCCAACTGTAATAAAAAAAATTATTGTTGACATTTACAGCAACTTAACCTCACTAAAAAATTCGACGTTTGAACTATAAGTGTCTATAGTCCCGTTAGACGGTACCGTATTATACAGTACCGTTAGGCGGTACCGAATTATAGAGTCCCGTTAGGCGGTAACCGAATTACACTGTTTGTATTTCTATCAGTGCAACTAAGCATGAATAGAATAGCAACGAAGGAAGGCTAGTTAAAGCCAAATAACTAAAAGAAAAGATCTGGACAGCGAAATGACGACTACAATGATACAATAGGTTATGATGTGGCTAAAAGAAAAAAACTAGGCAACCACAACCTGCAAAAACGAAAGAAAAAAACAGCAAAAGAAGACAATGGAACAAAAACTTGTATATAAGTTATTACATAACCCATAAAATGGTACAACTTTTTTTTTGTTATTTCAGTTACGGTAACAATATTCACATGCAATATTAAATCACGATTATATGCAGTAATCTGTGATTCTATCAGCCACGTTGCAATTAAATTTAAGACATATTGATGATCAAAATTTTTGAGGACATATTATGGCTATTGAGAGAGTAAAATGCAAGGTTAGATTGTACAGGTTAAGGGTAATTTTTATGATTATTCTGATTAAAATTAGTATCTCGTCGAAGTAGCAAGGTGGAGTTTATCGGTTCTTATACCACAACAATTAATTGCTAGCCATAAAAATAATCACTGCACAACAGAGAAATCATTCTATGACCTTGGAAGTGTTGTATTTTTGATAACTGAAACTGAAAGAGAGGTTAGAGAGGCAAGGTTAGATTGTACACGTTAGGGGCCTCGGTGATCTAGTGCGGGAACGCGTTGCCACTCGAGGCCACAGCGAAACGTAGTCGATCCGCTGGGCCGTTCGAATCTCAGCTGGGGCGACCGCATTTCGCTTAGTTAAGTTTAGGGTGCATTTTGCATGAATGGTTAGTGTGTAAGGGAAGCCCGCACCCCCTTGAAGTAATGAGAAAGCGGTTCCGGGGGGGGGGGATGGCAGTATGAATAAATGAGAGAAAAAAAATATTGTATACGTTATAATAAGATATTATGATCATTCTAATTAAAATTGGTATCTCCTCGAAGTGGTAAGGTGGAGTTAACCGGTTCTTGTACCGCAACAATTAATTGCTAGCCATAACAAATATCACCGTATAAAAGAGAAACATTTGTATGGCCTTACAAGTGTTGTATTTCTGATAATTGAGAGCTATTGAGAGAGGTTAGAGAGGCAAGGATTAAAATTGGCATCTTCTCGAAGTGGCAAGGTGAAGTTAACGAATATTTGTACCACAACAATTAATTGGTAGCCATAAATAATATCATTCCATAATAGAGAAATATTTGTATAACCTTGCAAGTATTGTATTTTTGATAATTGCAATTTTTGTGGAACATATTACGGCTATTGAGAGACAAAAATGCAAGGTTTAGATATCACAGATAATTCTGATGAAAGTTAGTAACTGTTCGAAGTGGCAAGGTGGATTTAACGAGTTCTTGTAGAAGAACAATTAATTGTTAGCCTTAAAAATACTACCATATAGAAAAATCTTTGAGGACAGGAAATAATTATAAGTTAAAGCATAATGAAAAATAAATTCACATATGGCACAAGAGCTATAAATTCTTGCGAATTATGTAATATGTAAAATTGCAAGCTTTCATAAATTTTTAGGATTGAAATGACATTAATTTCAAAATGAAATAATACTGTATGTGTTTTGTAGGCGGAAAAGGTATATTTACATAAAAAAAATGTTAACAACTTAATTTTCTAAAAAAAAAAATTAAAAGCAAGATTTTATGACCGTTAACAGTTTGTATAGTCTGGACCACTTTGGGAAGGCAGTTCTTGCCGAAGGCATTTTCGTACGGTGTAAGTTAAAATCTATCCAAACGGAAACCTGCAGTTCTCAACAAGTTAATAACTGAAGCGGGCCTATACGTTCTAATTATTTAAAATATTCAATTGTCTTGGGCGACCTTATGAAAAGCATTTCTAGCTAAATTTCAAATGCAATGTTATATATTTCATTATACTTATAAATTTTTTTTATACTTTATATATGTATTAATTCGTGTAAGTGTGCAATTAACTAATGTATGTTTAATTAAAGGAATTTATGGATTCAGTTACAAAAAATTAAAAACTGTGTTTTTCGTATAATTCTGAAATTAAAATTCCGATTTTTTAATATAAAAACTATAATCTGTTACTAGAATTTTTCTTTGGAATTGTTATAGTCTGGGATTAATGCGTTTCGTATTAAAACTAATTTTAGTACTACAATATGTGTAATTAAATTTATTAAAACAAACAACAAAATGCCTATGGGGTAGGTATAGATTTATGAAGTTTGAGGAACTCTGTTTTATTTCTACCCAATCTTAAAGCAATGTACGTAACAAAAGATAATCCGCTTTTCGTTTTGTATCTTGCCTGTTTGGAGCTGACGTGTATAAATTCTTTGCTAAGACCAGCGTAAACGCGGTTGTCTTCTTTCAACGCATGGGAACATTTCTTAAAGCAAATGAAGTTTTAAATGCCAAGTACCTTGCAAAACTGCCTTCCCAAAGTGGTCCCGACTATAGCCACGCAAGTTACCCTCCGAAATACCCAGAGAGGATGCTGAACAACAGCAGCCACATTCCTCTGGTGAAAACGCGTACTTTCCGATGCTGCTGGCGCAAATCATTTTACCCTTATAAGATAGCATGGGAAGGTACGCGAAAAGCATTCCAGTACACCAGCAGTGTGCGTGCAGTTATTATTGTTATTTTCGCTTGTGATTTTGTTATCTGGAAATTGTTGTTATTTGTTGTAAATAAATTGTTGCATATACGTGGTAGTTTTCCTCACATATAAGCTACCAAAAGTTTTTGACTGTTTATAATCTCCCAAGAATTTCATGACTTTTTATGCCCCCATAAGAATTACAGTCGAACTTCCATAACTCGAACTTCTATATGTCGAATTTTTCTGTATCTCGAATGATTTAACCAATTGCTGCGTCAAGATAGCATTTTACCTTAAAATTAATTTCTTTATCTCGAAATTCCATAAGTTGAATTTTTCTATAATCCGAAGAAAAACTGGGAGTTTTAAAGCCAGTCAACTTCTGTAAGTCGAATTTTATACTGCAGGTATGTAAATGTCTACGTAAATATTTCTAGGTAACTTGTAAACTTGTAGTTTAGTAAGTTACTGATAATTGCCTTACTGCAAGATTAACATTCGCAGAAAACCCTAATTGTACCTGATTTCCGAAACTCTCGCTAATAAAAGGGTTGTGCGTATAAGAATTTAAATGTCAGTAAGTAACCATCAGTTGTCTTTCTAACCGCTACCGTACCAGCTGCAAGATGAGAGGCCAGAAAAGGAAGCTGAATGCTCTTATGTTATCGGATAAAGTGGAGTTGACAAAGGTGTAAAGAAGAAAAAGGAGATTGCTGCATATTTTGGAATTCCTCAAAGTACACTATCCACAATTATAAAAAATCGTTAAGAAATAATGAAGAAATTCGAAAATGGTGTAACGGATGACATCAGAATAGAAAAAAGAGATCATTCTTTAGGCGAAAATTAAAGAATAGGGCACGAAAGGGGGAATAATGAAAACACAAATACAGGTAGAATGACTCATGGTGAGATTACAGAGACGCAATAGGCAGAAAAGAAATGACGAAATCTAATAAACAAAGAGAATCATTGGCACATCAATAGAAAGATAGAATCAAACAAAGCAGAGAACGTAAACAAAAAGATGGGAGGCAGATGAGATGGGCACAGAAACAGCAAAGAGAACTTAAAAAAGGCGACAGAAAAGGTATTGGTAACGATGTAATCGAAGTGAACATTTAATTTTCGATGTGAAAAATGTGAAGGATAAAGAGAATAAGAGAAAAAAGGAATATTAGGAAAAACGGCCCAAAAGGAACAAGAAAGTAATAACCATCGACAGAAAAATAGAGGGAATGAAACAATCACAAGATAAAAGGAAATCGTAAAGGACCAGATTTTGAAAACTGCGATTGGAAAATAAAACTAAAAACAAATCGTGCACACAGAAAAACAAATTAATTTTCGATATTAAGAATTAGGTGCGAACTGCGAGCTTGAGGAAGCAGGTAAATGCAGAAACGGATGGACATGGGGAGAAGAACAGGACTATAAAACAGACACAATACAAGGAACATAAAAAAATGAGCATGATTGATTAACAAAGAGAACCATTGACAAAAGAACGCAGAGAGGACCGCAAAGAAATATAGTAGTGGCAAAGGGAGGATTAAAAGCAAAAAGAATTCTAAAAACAGAAAAGCAGTGAGGAAAAGACGTTGAAATGCCAAGCATGCAGCGACAAGAAGTTAAAAGTTCATAAAAGGCAAATCATCAAATAAATAAAATCTAGGAAATAGATAGAGGTTGTAAAGGAAAGGTAAAAAGAGAACGGAAATAGAGATGTGGGAGAAAAACGAAGCAATACAAAGGAGTGAGATGAAGGAAATTCTCCAAAGAGAAGAAGATTGGCAAAAAAGAAGAGAAAAGGGACAAGCGAAAGAAAAGAATAAAAAGAGAGTTAAGGGGGCTAAGAAAGTAATACACCAAGAGAAAACGAGGGCTAAGAAGACAGCGCCAAGAAGACAGGGTTAAGAAGACAAGGAACAATATAAAAAAGGGGGCAAGAGAAAAGAGAGGAAGCAAAGAAGAGGTAAGACAAGGTAGACAGGAGAAAAAAGCGGAAAGGGATGAGAGCAAGAGAATAAGGGCAAAAGAAGGAGAGCAAGAGAAGAAGGACAAGAGAGAAGAAAAACAAAAGAGATGAAGAAGAGAGAAGAAGGCAAAAGAGAAGAAGGCAAGAGAGAGGAAGGACAAGAGAGAAGAAAGACACGAGAGAACAGATGTAAGAGAGAAAAAATACAAGAGAAGAGAGGAACAATATCATAAGAGCAGAATAGAAGAGGAACAGGGGAAAATAAGCAAGAGAGGAAAGAAAAGAAAAACAATACTGCAGTAAAGAAGACATACCAGAAAAACATACAGTGTGAACAAGAATGAGGAGCAACAGAGGGAGAAAATATAGAAAACGAAGATTACAGCTTTATAGGAAATTCTAGCGCCTATTAGACATTATTCAGGTATTTTCTTGCTGTTTTCTATATTGCCATATTCTTCCCCTATTTGGTTTTTTGGTATTGGCTGTTTGTACATATTAAGTTAATGCTTCTGTGTTTTCTTATTCTATAACAGTTTTTAACAGAGAACGCATGCAAAGTAATAAAGTTGAGAATAATCCTTTCGAACATATTTTTGGTTAACATAATAATGATTAATGTCAATTTGACAACGTAGCACGTGGGCTAACGTTACTATTAAACCAAACCAGTGGCTGATAATGATTTTACAAACAACCGACGATGAATGGCACACGCATAAAGAATATAAAATCAATTTTGGACACATTAGAGACGGAGGGTAGATCTAAAGATACCGAACTTGTGTGTGTACTTCCGATTACGATCGCGTTGGAGTTATGGCCAAGTCTTTAGGTCCTGGTTATTTGCTTTTAATTCCATGCTACAACATAGAATCCCTTCCAAGTCGATTATCCAACGAGCAAGAGGCGCAACCATGACAAACATTCGCGAAAGGTTAAAAATTAAACAAGGAACAGCATGCTTTCCTCACTGTCGTTTCAATAAATTGTCGATTTTGAACTATCGATTATTGCTATCTAATTCATGAAGCTTTAAGTGCTTTTAAAGGAATTTAATTGGACAAAGTTTAGTTAATGGGATTTTAGAGATTAATTGGATTCCGTAAAAGGAAATATTTTTTCGAAATATAAATGCGGGAAATTTAAACTTTAAGAAAAATTGCTTATTTCTGCATACTTTTATGGATACGGCTTGTAGTTAAGGGATTTAAATTAAATTTAGGCGAAGGAAAGGTTAGAAAAAATTATGATGTTTACTTCGACAAGTATATGAATTTCAAGTTAGGGAAAATCTAGAGCCCCGAATAATCGATTGCGTGCATAATTAAGCAATCGAGCGTTGATTTCCGAAACTCTCTCTAATAAAAGGGTTGTGCGTTATAAGACTTTAAATGTCAGTAAGTAACATCAGTCGTCTCTCTAATCGCTACCGTACCAGTTGCAAGATTAGTGCCCAGAAAAGGAAGCTGAATGATCTTACGTTATCGGATAAAGTGGAGTTGACAAAGGTGTAAAGAAGAAAAAGGAGATTGCTGCATATTTTGGGATTCCTCAAAGTACACTATGCACAATTATAAAAAATCGCGAAGAAATAAATAATGAAGAAATCCGAAAATGGTATAACGGATGATCGCAAACGTTTCAAAGTTTGTACCTACGATGACATCGACGAAGCTATTCTGGAATGGATTAAAATGATTCGCGATAGAAATGTCTCCATATCTGGGCCACTTATTAGAGAAAAAGCTCTTTATTTCGCTAAATGTATGGGGCATACGACTTCATGGCTAGTGTAGGTTGGCTGGACAAATTTAAAAAACGGCATAACATTGTTCATTAAGTTACGTGTGGTGAAAGCGCAGACATTAGTGAGCATGACTGTGAAAAGTGGCGAAACAATGTTTTATCAGAACTTTTAGCGCCATATCAAGAAAAGGACATTTTTAACGCGGACAAGACAGGCTTATTTTTTAAATATTTGCCAGATAAAACTTTGACCTTTAAGGACGAAAAGTGTTCCGGCGGAAAAAATAGCAAAGAAAGAATTACCGTCATGGTGGGAACCAACACGTGTGGCGCCGAAAAACTAAAACCGTTGGTTATTGGTAAATCAAAAAACCCGCGCTGCTTTAGCGGTAAAAAAATTTTACCGGTCATATACAGGCATAACAAGAACGCTTGGATGACTAGCGAGTTGTACGAAGAGTGGCTCTCTACGTTCGACAAGCAATTTTCTGCCGAAAAACGCAAAATCTTGTTATGTTCATTCTAATATTTATATGAATTGATTTCTTAATTTGTTTGCCGCTTGGGCAGAATTAATAACGTTATTTTAATTGTAGTCTTATTTTGGGTTACCATTTTCGCTATTTTGTTTTGTCTTGAAAATTGAGTTATGGAAGGCCGGTTCCCTTAAACCTTGAACGTTCTCTTTCTGCCGACTAAATTCCCGGAAGTGTTGATCTCGGCGTTGCACGTGTTAGAAATTCCTTCCAGAACTTTTGCGTAAGATTTCGAAATGTGGTGCAATGGTTTTGGGAGAGCACCAATCCCGTTACATTTTTAATTAAGTCAATTTTACACCTCTGATGGCTCCGGTCGCCCGTACGGGGGCCGTAAAGAAAGTTAGTGGAAGCCAGATCTTTGAGATTGACGGACGTGACCCGGAAGATAGTTTTTCTTTTCCTTTGCGGCGCCTCTTGTTAAGGTTATCGTATTACCGTTTGCTGTAGAGCAAAATCAAATCGACTGGAAGTCGGATAAATAAAAATAACAGAAGGTTCACTTTGGTGCTGGACAATCTAAGTTAATTGCTCCTGTCGAATTCAGTTCGGATCTTTGTGAAGTGAAAAGAAAAAAAGAAGAAAATTGTGCAAGTGTTTTGCTAGAATTTGATTCGTTCCCGTCGTCCGAAAAAGCCTCGCTTCCGTCTCTACATTAACTGACCTAGTTGGAAGCAACTTGTCACTCTACAGCTCACCTTGTCCCAACGCTGCCCCGAAGAACGTTGTCTTCAAGCCCTTTATTTTTTTTCGACCCTGCAACCGGAAATCGCCAGAGTTGTGCCTGTCTTCCCCGAACTTCAAGGTAAAGAACCAATTTTTTTGTTGTGCAGTGTAAAATAAACCTTTTTTTTGCTCGCGTCAACTTGTAGAATTTCGCGATATTGAACCTTTTTTTTATGCAACCTAAAAGCGATCTTCAATCGCTATTCATTTATTGTTTGTAAAAGATATTAATATTGTATTTTTCCTGTGGCCATTGGCCACACAGATTCATCATAATATAAATATTGTGCGTCAACGGCGGCGTTTCCTGAACGTTCAAGAATTTTAACCATGTAATTCAAACTTTTTGCGTTATAACTCTTGTCATTTTATTGTATTGCCACATTCTAACTATTTTATTATATGTGTTTTAAAGTTTACTGTCTCTTATTGTGTCTTTTGTACTTGCTGGTGTAAGAATTTTGCAAGCTCTAAATATACAGGAGGAGGCACAATCACGGTAAGTTCCGTTCCCGTAAGCTGTTGGCTTCTCGGCCTTCCACGAGGACCTACAATCAGCTGGATTTGGAAGGTGGCGCCCACTAATTTTGACTCGCCCTGTACACAACTAAAGATTTTCTCCCATAAGCGATTTTCACGCACTCCCCCTACTCCTCTGAGCTAAGCTGTAGGCTCTTTTCCATCAAGTTAGTTACGAATCGTCGAAAAAGCTCGATTGGCCTGTAACAATCTTGCTGTTTGTGGACAACTGCCCAGCACCCCCAAAAATTACCAAGCACTTGTCTTCTATTCGTGTTGTTTTTCTCCCGCCAAATATGACTTCAAGGCTGCAGCCTATGGACCAGGGAATTATCAACAACATGAAATCGCATACAGAAGAAGAGTTTTGAGGAAAACTTTGACTGCCCTAGAAGACAATCTATCAGCACAGATTACTCTATGGGATGGCATAATACACTTATCCAAAGCATGGAACATTGACGTACAACAGACAACGATAAAGAATTGTTATAGGTACAAGGGCTGGCTTCAAGAAGCAGGGTCGAAACCTGGAGTGATGATATTCCCCTATCAGACCTGAAGTCCGCATTTGACAATTATGTAGAACATACCTTGGGGGTTCAGTTACACTTCAAAAATATTTGAGCGTAGATGATGACTTGGTTGTTGCGGAATACCCAACGGATGACGAGATTTTAATAGTATATTATTATACGAGTTTCATAAGAGGGCCTATTTTAGCACGCGTGGGTTTGGGGCACGACGAGCGTAGTGAGGAGTGCTACAATGCCCGTTATGAAACGAGTATAATATACTATTTTATCTACTTTGAGTTACTGATTATGTAGAAATTCAAAATTTCTGATATTAAAAATGCATTACACAATCTAGGGATTTTTGGGCGTAACGTTGGCGAATTGTCAAGTGACATTTGACAGTCGCCATCTAACGGGCAAAGTATCAATTTCGTTGTTCTGACATTTGAATTAGTTTACATTTGAAAAATTGAAATAACTTGAAAAATTGTTTAATTAATTCGTCAAAGTTAAGTTTAAGTTATATTTGATTGTAGTAAATTTAATAAATACAGTTCAGAGTTTGTGGTTATGTATTCGACATCTGACGTTTGTCGTTTTATGATCAAAGTGAAAGCAAATGTCACCAATCTTAAAAACCAAATAGTTACGGAAAACAGTTTAATAATAGCCTCCATTATTAAACTGTTTTCGGTATCATAATGGACCTATTATTAGTTCAAAGTAGATAATAGTATATTATTATACGAGTTTCATAACGGGCTTATTGTAGCAC
>JABXWE010053095.1:0-14636 GCA_014611495.1 Limonius californicus | reverse complement strand
CTGTTTAAGGCCCAACACTATTGCCTCTTGATCCTCGGAAAAAGAAAACGGATGTGAAGGAAATTCGAAGTATTTGTCCCCCTTTTCCTTTTTAATGGCAGCCCTCAACAATTTTCTTAAATTATCTAAGTTACCTTCCGCTTTTGCTCCACGGATACTTAACTCGTACGCAATTTCGGACGTGTTTAAGCGATCAATATCCATATTGTTACGCCTTAAGTTAATATAAACAATCTCCCTAAATAGTATACAACGGCAAATAATATACAAGCTTCCCTAATATTACAAACCCCAAAATAATTTTTCCCAAAACAAAACCTTGTTGCAATTGTCTTATTAAATACACCAGTAAATATAACTACAATATAATTACACCGTATAACTACAGTCAGGGCCCACCACGTTGGCCGCCAATTTTCTATGACGCCTGCAAAAATTTCCTACGGAAATTCCTGTAAATTAGATAAGTGATTCGTAGATTAATATCAGCCTCCCGGAACCTCAATCGAAGATGGGCGGTTCTCAAATAAAGTCAAATAAATAATGTAATTAACTACTCGTCAATCACCGGTAAAAAAAAGGGCGCCACCAGCTTGAAAGATTACGCTGATAATAATCCAGATGTAGATTTAGTAAGCTGGACCTCAGGTTCTTCACACTTACCTAATTGCTTCGTCTTTACAAAATTATCAGAGATAGGGTAACAATAAATAATAAGACCAATTGCAACAACGGTAATTTAATGATGCAAAAAAAAATACTAAGAAAGTAAATTACCCCAGTAACATATACAATAACTGTGCTAATATGCACTAGAACCCTGTATACGTACACACCACCCGTACCATTCACTTAATATAGTGTTAAATAAAATTGAAAGTAAACGAGCAAGGTCAAAATACTACGTTTGGCAATATACAACTAGCGTTTATGAGCTCTAAAAACGCCCGCAGTCGTTAGAAGTACTTCCAGCGATAAGAGCGCCCTGTAAACACATCATACGATAACTACAAATCCGAACAAACGCAATATTACAGCTCTCTATGACGTACCCTGTATATACTAAGTGAGGTTTACGTTAATATGTACGAAATACATAACACACTAAAGTATACAAATTTTAATCTAAACAATTGAGTCATAAACCCGTTAAACAACTTGAAATTAAATTAATAATCCGACAAATAGGTAAAATTTAAACAATTCACTTGCGTATCTCGTAGTTCAGCGATCTCGGAAATCTGGCTGCCCGTCGGGACACGTGCTGTACTTGTCCGCTGTCGGTATAAATCCAGCAAATTACTTCGGACACGCAGAATTCAGGATTTCAAAACAATACCAAGCTTTGGCGAAATCTGCCCCCAAATGCTTGTCTAGATAAGTAAAAGAAGAAATGCGTTAGGCTAGCATGCTCGAATCAAAGATGGATGACTTACCAATCGAAAATAAATCCGATCGACGGAACAAAAGATTAAACGCAGATCAAAAATCGGTCAAGGACCTACACCGAAAATCCACAATTCACAACGGATTACGATGTAAAAAAGGATTCACTCCATAAATCCAGAAGACTCTCAAGTAAAATAACTTAAACGGAGCAATCTATATCCACGTTCAATCAATTCTAAAGATCACAACAAGATGAATACCGGAAATGAAAATTCTGTCTACTAACTTAAGACATGCGTGGTAAATCAAAGCAATACTGCGCCACTCGAACAAATCTAAGAAAAATGGGTAACAAACCAACCAGGCGCGAAAAATACCGTTACATGGTTTTCGTTGGTTAATTACTTTTTCTACTTTATAACTAAAAATAGTAGGAATGGCATTCCAACGTAACGGTCGTTTATTATCAGATCGGTTGTTCTCAAACTGATCCGGTGTAAAATGCTTCTGTAACATCAGATAATTATACATTTGTTGAACGTATTACCCTAGTAATAAATTAATTATACACTAGTAACTCCGAAAACGTAAATTGTATCTGGCAACTTTGTTCATTTCAGATTTTTGATCCACTCTTTAGCTCTTTCTTTATTTTTCACTCCACGTGGTAATGAAAATAGTCTAACACCTTTCTCTGTTCTCCAATTGCAATCCACAGCACTACAACACGGCATTTTCCTACACAAATATGAAAAAACTTTGAAAAACAGTACTAAACTTGACTTACATATGTAAGTCGCGAAACTCCGACGTAAACAAGTACTACTGTTGAACTGACAGGACTATAAATGGCCGCCGTGTCGGCGTTTGTCACTTCAAAAGAATGCGGTACTCTCTAAATCTACTGGCTCTGTCCTAGTATAGATGTTGCTATCATATAATAATTCGACCTAGGCACATTTTTGATGCAACCTCTGCCGACTGACTACCTCTCAAATGATTACTAGGTAAGTAAAGATTAATCATGCAACATACATTATCTATTCATATAGCTACTTATATTCACTACGCTACTGTTTCCAACAACTACTAACATAAGCACATCAATCTTGTATAACAACAATAGTAGGACCCAGTGCCTGTAAACCACATATAATAATAAGTAGAAAATACGTAACCATTTGGGTAAATGCATGTAACACTTCATGAGATATAAACCATAACCTTGCCAGGGACGCCATTGCTTATATTAGCAAATATTGCTATCGAAGTTCATCTTTATATATAGACATATAAATGGTAGCACTAAATTCGCACCTTGCCTCAGCTTAGAGGATAATCGCATCGCAATCAGTTAGTAGGTTCGCAAACGCTATTAATTAGGTATTACACCAAAGATATGTACGCTTACGCCTAACTACCAACAACACTGCATCTTGTAGACTGCCATTTTTGACTTTTCTTAAGACTCTGCCACCCCTTGTTTTCGTTCCCCACGGCATTTCCTTCACACCTTCATAATTCTTTCCAGCTGTACATTTAAGTAATATTCACAATATGCAAAAACCATCGCCTAACATTTGGATTCAGTTACTACTAATAGAACATTACACTCCAATATAGTTCAAATTAGTAGAGCACTATAGACAGTTCTAAAACCTCCCTCCATTACTAACATTGAATTCAAGGTCGAACTCGTACTAGGAGATGTAGAACAATTACTCGGTTCGCACCACGAGCTTGCTATAGGCAGTTTTAACACTACCTCTGACTTTGAATTCAAGGTCAAGTCATCGCATTTCCCTACTATTAACTAAATATATCTAAAGATAACTAGCAGAAATGGTATGAACGTGGTTGTAGAATAAGGGAAAGGAGAATGTCAAAAGCTGTTACTTACATGAACGTAGAAGCAAGGAAACATGTAGGCAGACAAAGAATATTATGGAAGAAACATAGAATATTTGCTGAAGGAGAAAGATGTATGCGAATCGTTTTCAAATGGGTAGAAATAAGAATAAATGCCTCCACTTGGGTCCGTACAATCAAAAAATTGTTTTTGAACGAATACACCTTTAGATAAATTTTTTTTACGTTTGTACGTTTTCTTATGCATATTTTTTTCCGTTTGGTACATCATTGAACATACCCCTAATTTGAAGTTTAACCAGCCGCAATCTTCAGTTAATACGTGGTATCGCCCATATACCATAGCACCATCTAAGATATTAAAATATTTAGTTAGCTTACAAGCAGGGCCATTAAAGTTTCATCTACGCGCACTCAATAAACTGAAAGTCTCTGTATCTAACTAAAATAGTGTTGGGAATGGAATAGATTGCTTTTTACCATCTATACCATATAGAGCTCTGCATCACAATAATATTAAATTTACGGTCATTAAGTCATAATAGTTTAAATGTAGGATTCTGCCAATATTTATTTATTCTGGCGACATACACACATTTGGTGGATGATACTAATACAAGTAGGTAAACTTATGAACAAAAATGAATTTTTACCAGAACAGAAGGCGCATTGCTTACTTTCATCTTGGGCGTATAATGCACCAAATTTGAATGTAGGCAATTCAATTGCTTACTAGACTTTCAAGAGCAATATCGAGGAATCGTACTTCAATATGATCTTTTTAAGATACATAATACTTTGTTTAGGGAAATAGAAAACATGTGTCGCTAAGAACGAAGCGGAAAACCAATAATCCATTCTAAAATGTTACAGAAAATGTAAAGCTATCCGCAACTTCTGTTCGAGCTGTAGCACAACCAGTCAATGTTTTTGTTATAATGTACATTAAAAATGAATAATACATTTTTCGTACAAAATTTTACGACGCTTGAACCTTTATAAGATTTTCCACAAGATATTAAAATAATTTATTAACAAATTCTGTGGATTAAAATAGAACAAGAACCATGGTTCTCATAAGCACATAGCCTTACCGGAAACGTAGTTATCCGTATATAGAGTGTACACGTTATACGATGAACTTTTTGGAGATTGATTTATTTACTTCATTAAAAGCCTCAATACACACAAAATTGACTATTTGGCATACCCCTCACACCGCTCGCCTTATATAAATCCCATGTACATTTATTCATAGCGCTGTCTACAGCCGCTAGGTTACTCAAATTCGCTAGAAAACATCAGTAGTCTTTAAAATAATATCAATTATTCCACCGCTTTTAGAAACGTTGGGTAAGATCTAGATACAGATTCAGGCAGTTTTTAAAATATGATATAGATTCACATTCAAGATTCACGTCTAAAATGTGAGCTAGATTATTCTAGATAAAGATCTAAAGTTCAATAATTATTATGTAAAATCCCACCGAAAAGGCAAAATATGGGTGCTATTAATGTCAATGCTTGAAGTTAAACGTTCGGTTTCTCTTTTCTTAGCTATTTTTTCTCCTTCAAATCCGATAAATGTAGCAGAATGCTTTCTCTAGATGAATCCATCTAATTATATCCGTGTAATATAGTAGAATGTGCATATAATCTTGTGGAACAAAAACTCGAAATCAAATTTATTGTAATTTTAAATCTAGTGACGTTATTTGTAAAACGTATGTTTAGTTAAGTTATTGCAAGTGTGATCTGTTTCCTGATTGGCTATTAAAATTAGGAAATGCGCGACACATCTTTAAGTTGGTAGCGTCGTATTTTCAATTTCTTTTTACTAGATTTTGTTAATCTCCATAGCAACGGCCGCCTAATAAGAATTGAGTTTTATATTTGTTTTGCGTGAGTAGCCGTTTGACTATCAAAAACCACTCATTTGAATATGTGAATATTTCCGTAAAAACGTCTACAAGATTTGAATTAAAAGAGCGTGCTTGGCGTCCCTTGACCGTTTTGGTTTAGCGATAGTAGCTTTTCCTTCGTTGCTACGAATGATATAATAAATGTCAATAAAGTGTGAAACGTCAAAATAACTATTATTGCAAGAATGTAAGGTATTTAACCTTAACAGAGCTAATAATTAAACAGCTAACGCAAATTTAAGGACGAAACAACTAAGTGACATAATAATAATTTAAATGAACGCATAATTTAAAAAATTTATCATGATTTGAATGTCCGATAGGAAGTTATGTGTAAGAACCCTGAGAGGTAAATCAATTTTTGTGGAAGGCCCCCAGATTTATTTTGGAACATTCCGTTATAAAATAAGTGATACATAACAGAAATAATTTCGATTCAATGTGGGGCTTCAATAAACGTTTTATTTAATTAAGCAGAATAATTGTGGGCGTCAGGACTACAGAATTTTTTATTTTTTCACGCTTTCAAGTGTTTGAAACACAACATGATTTAAAATTGTTATAATCAGGTGGTATGATTGGACAGAAATGCCCTTTCCTTTTTTAGGAAAGTATGCATTTATGATAATTATATAATAGTTTTCTTCGGAAAATAAAAACAAGGATTGTCCTACCAATTCTTAAATTAATAACAAACGTCCGCTGTGCAATCCAACAGGTAAATTGCTAAAGACTAAAATGCAGAGCTACAACAAACTGCTGAGTACTCTCTATAGAGGATTGAAGCAACAAACAACCGCAATTGTGGTTACAAATAAGGAAATCACACGGCGGTATTTTTTATTTGTGAACATTTTGAAGTTATTAAGTAACGATATGGTACAAGCTCCGCGCGCTGTACTTCCTGGTAATGACTTCAATACATCTGTTATTAGAATTACAGTGCACAAAATCATTTTAAAAGAGTTTGTTACCAGCTATTACCATGAGTTATTGCCAAGACGAGAGATAAACGACGATAGACGATAGGAAGACCACTTTGCTCATCTGACTTGGACATTACTAGATAATTCTTTATAGGGCTAAGTGAGATATAAACTGCACAAGGAAACCTTGCAATATTGCTTCTTCTGTTTTTAGCAAAATTGTCATGCTTATACAAAAATGTTATAACGAGTAGATGGAGTATCGCACACTACCGGAGATACAACTTTGTAAAGCCCAAACATCACATAACTGGTATCCCACGTCACCAACCCGATTTAAAAATACTTTTACTCGTATTAAGTTTAAATTTATAATTTTGTAGCAAAACTGCATGTCATTAAATTGGTACATTACGTAGGAAATACATGCTACAATTCTTCGAAGACGAATACTGATAATGTGTATTATATTAGGTCTAGTTGGTGTCCCTAAATAGCTTCACCGTAGTGTGCGTATTCCGCATCCATTATCTATAGCACCGTCGTGGCAATAACACAGTTACGTTGATGAAAAGAGAAAATAATATTCTAGCGAATAAACCAAAAGGGCTAGACCAAACAGGAATATAATGTAGCTAAAATTATGTAATGCTTAGTCAGACGGAATTCTTATACGAGGGCAGCCTTTTAAGTTTTTACAAAAACTAGGAAAGAAACATATTTTTGGGATTAAACTGTTTTATTGCTTTTCAAAATATTCACCTTTAAGATTTATACACTTCTGCACGCGTTCAAACCAATTTTCAAAACACTTTTTCCACTCTGAAGTTGGTATCTCAAAAACATGTTTTTTGAAGGCTTCAACATCTTCTTGAGGTGATGAAAATCGCTGTCTACGCATTTTTGTTTGACATTCGGGAACACAAAGAAGACGTTAGACGATAAATCAGGCGAATGCGGTCAATGAGACATTAATTCGATGTTTTTCTCCTTCAAATAGCCAATTGTTTGACGTGCTGTGTGCGAGCTGGCATTGTCATGATGAAGAATGATGCGACGTTTTCGTTGTTTTTCCTGATTTCGTTGATGACTTCTGGCAAACAAGTTGTTGTATACAATTCCGCGTGAACTGTTCTTCTAAAGGATGGGTTGCAACATGTCCAGTACAACCGAAAAAACAAGCGATCACTTACTTGGAAGTGCTTCGTGAACGAATAATTTTTGCGGCTTTCCGTTCATCTTGGAACACGCAAACAGTGGATTGTTACTTAGTTTCCGCCTCATACAAATATATCCAACTTTCGTCATTTGTTACGATGTTGTATACGGATTGTGTAGTTCCTCGGTTGAATTTTTTGAGTTTTCTTACACCAATTAATTCGAGTCTTTTTTTGAGCTTGGGTCAAATTAGGCGGAAACCATCGGGAACAGATCTTTTCCACAGCTAAATGTTCATGCAAAATCGAATGTACTGCAGTCATCGATATGCCTAAGGGTGCCTCTATCTCAATGCAAGTCACCTGCCGATCTTCTTTAATCACGTTGCGCACCGATGTTTTTTGGACAAACAACCGATTTTGGTCGACCTTCACGAGATTCATTACTGACAGACGCACGACCACGACGCAATTCTGAAAACCAATTGTAAACAGCCTTTTCTGACGGTGCTTCATTACCAAAAGTTGAAGCGATTATATGCATTGTTGTTGAGTTAGGCCTCTAAAATTACCAACGAAAACCTTTACGTGAAATTTCCATTGCTTCACAAAATTACTTTTTTTAAATTTCTAAGCTGCCACTGTTTTCACAATAACAAATGTTAAATTTTACGAAAATGGTAATGACACATCTGACTAGCGCCACCTAGTGGGCGTTTGTAAAAACTTAAAAGGCTGCCCTCGTAATATTTAATATTTTCGTAGAAAATGGTTTGATCCTGAAATTTTGCGCCACTCGGTATTTTGATATGATTTTTTTATTATTATATTTCTTATCTTATAATACATCTAAAAATATATTACCAGTTGTACAAAAGTTGTTTATAATGATGGTTGTTTTCACCAAATTAATTAATTGCAGCTCTTGTTGCACATGGTACGTTCTTAGAGATTTCTTTATCGAATCATTACTAATTAAACTAAAGACTTCTCATGACCAAAATAGTACGGTGCAATACTTTGATACTTCTTTGTGATGACGGTATTTGCACATTCTTGGTAAAAGGTTATACGCATGGAAAGGGAGGAAAATGCTAAGAAGTAAATAACACAGATTAATTAAAATGACATAAAAATGTAGGATACCTAGTTCGTTGTCTGACACTAAAAGCTCATTGAAAATTGTTCAAGTTCAAGTTTATATATTCGCAGTGCTTGTAAAAGCTAAATCAATACTTTATACTAAATGTTTTTTGCATACAGAAAGTAAGTTAGTACCAATTCCAATACCGTATTCATCTTTTCAAACCTGCAATACGTTAGGAACAGTCTCTAGTAATCAGAATTGGATGTTGTTTTCAATAGGAGAATTACACAGCGCTTTGATTGACGTAAGTCTACTGTTATAAACTTCACGAAGCCATTGAACATCGCCTATTCAATTTCCTTGCAACTGCTTTCAAGACAGTTTAAAGGCAATTAATTCAACTTAACAGTAATCAAATAAGAAGCCTACTATCCGTTTTGCATTATTTCGCTGACAAAATACGTCAGCATTTATTCCCAGAGTAATTATATATATATTAAGTTTGTTTTATGGAAAAATTAAAATGTCCCGGACAACTTGTCAGGTTCAGAAATGGGACATCCCTTGACACCTTGCTGGCACTTCTCCTCAAGCTGTAATTGTTAATTTAGGGTCAAGTAATATAGGCGTAGAAAAACGTATTACAAAACTGTACGTCATGCTTAATTAAAAGCAATGGTTATTGAACGTTCGCATGCATGATCCACATTATATTTAGTCGTCAATGATTGTATTTCTTCTAAGTGATTGCCTGAATAATAAAATACTGATCATATGCCATATTTGGAACAAAAACAATTTTTATGTAGAACGCTTTGTATTTATAGTAATCTTTCTGTGTTAACCATTAACTGATATGCTTGAAATTTTTACACTTAATTATCGCAAGGTTATAATTGATCTCTTTTTAAGTCCGTAGTATTCCGTTCCTTTGATGTTATATCATTAACACATAAGTTTGAAGAACTAATATGAACCTTAAATGGGCGACAAGATGGAGGAAGCCAAAATGGTTGATCTTTGCTTGACCGATGCCACAAAGGGAAGTGAAGAGAGAATTAGACGGCAGCAGACGTCATTGGCAACCAGGACTGAGTGACAAAAATCTGGTATTGCGGGCTGTGCAATAAGGATTTTTCAGGAACAATGCAAAAATGGGGTCAAGCTGCTTGTTTTAAACAGTAATGACGATAAACTTGGACATCGAGTTTTTATTAGAACGGAAAATCTTCATATGATGTGTTAATGGGGATATTCTGTCTATATCGAATAATAAGAGAACCCTTATGGTATTCTCAACAAAGATATTGACTCTTGTTTATGTTAAATGCTATTGTATCGCAGAGTTTTAATGCAAGGAAACGGTACGAAAGCTTAATTAAAAGAGTAATTTTAATTTCACCCTGCTTTCACTATGCACATAGCGTCTGCACTCCTAAAGCGACTAGTCAAACTTCCTCTGTTTTAACAGAAAAACACCCTGGGCGCAAAACTCAAAGCAGAATTCCAGGAAATACATCGAAAAGTGCATCCGGTCCGTTTCGAAAATTCTAACCGACGTCAACCAATGAAAACACATCAACAGGCGATAACTTTCGGGGTCAGCAAAACGTGGCAGAAGATGCGCTATTTAGGAATTAAAATAATGAAATCAATTTACCGAAAGTTCACCTTGCGGAAACCAGAGGAACGTCACACTTCTTCAACGAGGATTTTTTCATAAGAGACAGCCCTTACAGCGAATTCAACCTGCATTCTGTTCTTCAAATCATTCAACATTAGGAGCGTGGTATGCAGTTTCTTTAACTGTATAAAAAGAACATCCAACAGATTACGATCGGGACTAAAGGCAGACCAGAGATAAATACTACCTTGAACAATGATCATATTTTCAAGTATTTGATTTCAATACTGCCTGATATCCACATTACAGGGCGCGGAGGAGCCATCTTGCTAATCCCACATTAGCCAGCTTGCATTTAAATCCAGTTCAAGTAAGCATTAGAATTATTCTAAAAAAAACCAATAGATTTCCTCTATTAAATTTTCTTCAAATAATGCGAATCAGTAACATGCTCCTCTAGCGTGAGTTAACTAGTGCAGGATAATGAGGATTATGTTTGTTAACGCTATCATCGATACTAAAATTTGCTTCATTGTTGAGGAGAACGTTGTTCACGAAGTTGTCGTGAAAATCATTTGGTCTTGAATAACTGACAGAACTGGAATCGTCTTGGAAAGTCAGTTTCCTCGAATTCCCAAACTAAAGCTACATAGTATGGTTTAAACTGATTTACTTTAAATGATCCTTGAAACTGAACGCTAGCTAATTGCTAGCTATATTGAGGGAACACTTTGTCTAACGTACGGAAATGCAGAAATAGCTTCCATTAATTAAATGAACTTTACTTAAACCAGTGATCCAGTTAAGCCTACCAAACAGATATCTCTGATTCATATTACCATTTATAACAATATCGACGCAGTACCTTGCGATATGTATTTGGACTTGCCACGTTTTCGAATGGTAAGCTCGCAGTCTCCCTTGAATCACCGTTTATACAATTAACAAAGAATAATGTACGAAAAATCTTCCGTTTCCAATAATAATATTTAAAGTAAAATAAGTTTTTTTCTTCTGCTTGGCTATTTAAATAGTACACACTTTTGGGTTTTTGTTATAGTATTTTAGTTTTCCTCACATATTTTCATATTAGTTTTTCAAATTTGCCGGTTACTGATATTCCACGAAAAGCTTTTCTATTTTGGAAATGTGGGTTGATATGGTATCTTCGCCGTGACCGTGATTCAGAATCCCTTTTTGGGACATTATCTATCTTGTTTACACCACTGCTCAGTTCTCTTGACAAGAACTTCGGTTTTACCCGGCATATATAGCGATTGAGAATTATATTACGTCCTGAAAAAAATGGCAAAGTCTTGTATCAGAGGTTAGTTTTAGCAATGCTAGTTGTTGTAAATTACATTTGATTTGTCTCTGCAATACTCATGAAACGAAACCATACCAACGTCTTTTTCCTGGCGTTTTTCTCATCAAGTTATACTTTTTGCTATACTTATAAAAACATCCCTGGAATTACTTGCAACAGCACTTCTACCAAACGTATAATGTTCGTCTGATTTTCATTGGAATTTGGAAGAAGGCTAAATTCTCTTATTCCTTTTAATTCTTAAATAGAGCATCTTACGTCATCATCTTTGTTTACCCGAAAATTATTACTGGAATTTGTATTGTTATGTCAGCATTGTTATAAACATTTATAGGAATTATGCCCTTACGTACACTTGTCGCGGTTTTCTGAGAATCTGCACCGGCCGGTAGAAATGTTGAGGTGTGTAGACTTTTTTGGTGGTTAATAAAAATAGGGTTGAGATTAATTATCAATTTCCCGTGTATAAATATCGACAATTAAATCGGATTAAACACCTACAGGAATCAACAATTTAGTGGAGAATACCGTGTTGCATCTCGTTTCGCTTCTAACAGATAAAAACTAACCCCTCTTCCCCTTTAATATGTCCGTTATGATTCGCCGTTTTAACAGAAACTCTGTGCTTCTATTCGTCCTTCCTGGGTGATTTAAATATAGTTGCCAGTAGCGGCGTGTCCAAAATAATTCGGGCTTCACGAAGCCCTCTCTTCATATTTAATTTCTAATTCTAGAATATTAATATAATCCTTGAATTCTTATGGAATGAATTTTGTTCGTAATTGAGAATTAGATTTTTCCATGCCAAGATATAATGTAGAAAATAATGTAACTTGAAGTACAGAAATAGGTACAATTAAATATGCAATCAAAAATATGGGGTTTTATTAAAAAGGACCCCGATAACTAATATTAATAGCAGCAAAATATAGTTTAGCTTAATTATATTGAATACTATGTTTGATCAGATGAATATTAATATTAGCATAACAATTATTCAATACTTTATAGCCGTATGAGTACACTGTAAGGTTATTATGCAACTCATCAACTTTGATACCATAAAAACTCTGACCATGACCACCCACTGCTAGTCATCGGCATTTTTCTCTGCCACGTGATCCTTGTCGGTGCCAAAGTAGACGCCCAACGACCAATATACCAGAGAAACTTTAGGATTTCAGACCTTCCAGTTGCTAAAGGATGGGAATTGAACATTCGGTGCGGACCTTCGGAAAACAAACCGAATCAAAGCCTTGGCTTAACAATTGTAACTTAATAAATCTAATCTATTGCTTACATGACGTGAATCATGTAAACGTTTACAAGTAAATTATATGTTAACAAGAAAATTTACGGTCATCAAATAACGTAATTCCCATATTTATGCTGTTGCAATAGCTAAAACTTTTATTAAAACCTCAAGAAACCGTTGCTGAAAGAAAGTTGTATCTATATTGTCTTGGTTATTGCTTTTATTGTGTATGAGAATAAAGTTCATAAGCAACTTCTCGGAGTATTTAAGACAATTTTCAAAAGAAACGAAATATGCTCCAAGGAGAGGAGTCTGATAATTCCATTGAGCGTTTAATACTTGTTTCAGCTTGGAACGCTGTTGCGGTAAACTAAATTAAAGCATCTCTCTGCAACTATCAAGAAAATGCGATGAAAATAACTCTCAGATGGGTTCGCTAACGAAAGCGGAATTTCAGCAAATATTTATGATTTTACGCACGTAAATATTGTTGCACGTTGATATAAGTAAAACTTACGTCAAGGCCAACTTATTCTGACTTATGTGTTTGCGTTGAACCATTAAACTAGACTTATTTCTCTCAGCAATGCTATTTAAATTTCATAGTTTAATATGGTCGTAAAAATATTAGAGTTAACGTAGGTGAACATAATGTATGATCCCATATAACGTTGCATATGTTATTAGGACTATTATTACTGCACAAAATATGGGAATTTTTGGTTTATATCTAGTTTTAGAAGTATATTATTTGTATTGTTTATTATGAAACATAAGTACGGAGTAGTTACTCTAGGACGCTGGAAACTGGAACTTTTCAGAAACAATCAAATGCTTAGTGACAATGTCTGATCTTCCCGATAACAGCTACAATTTCCGGCTTGCTTGGTGATTCAGATAATTGGAAAAGTGTAATTGGATCATAAGATTTTATTTTCTGATAAGTTTTGCTGAACACATCTAGAATTAAACGTCCAGTGGTGGATTTAATGTCTGTGGATTTGTTATCAAATCAGCGACTTTCTACGAATAAAGGAATTTTTAGTTAAGGAAACCTTATTCATTAAAACCCATTGTCTGCCGTACTTAGGTAGGTAATAAAATGTATTATCAAGTAATTAGTGGTATATTGTACAAAAAGATACATATTTATGCAAGAAACTATCAATACAATAAAAGTTATTATAATAAGAAAAAAATAGCAAATAAACAATAGTATTGTCAAATTTAATAGGATTTATATGATTTTTGCTGCTTAATATATACTTCGACCTAATAATGCTTCATTTCCAACGGCAATAAATGTTGTTCTATACAGGACAATATCATGTAGCCGCGTAAGAATGATATTTTGGGTAGCGAATGATTGATATCCTTATTTTAATTATGTTATGAATAAAAAAAATGATCGGAAAAGGTCAGAGCTGTATATAGCATTCATTTACGCGGAAAAGGCCTTTGACCGAGTAAACTGGAAGCAAATGTTTGACGTACTAACCGAAATAGGAATAGACACTAAAGAAAGGCAACTAATATACAATATATATAAAAACCAGTCAGCCATAATCGAGTACAACGGGGAAAAAGAAGTAGCCCCAATACGACGAGGTCTCAGACAAGGCTGTGGCCTCTCACCACTTCTTTTCGATGTATATATATTGCTATGGTATTTACCCTATATTAATGTTAATATTATAAATAATAACTTATACTATGTTACAAAAATAACTATGATAAAATGATATTTTTGGCTTCGTAATGCTTTACGAATATTAAAAAGGATATTACATATTTTCATTATGGGAAGTTGATTGTGCCTGAAATTGTTGATAATTAGTTTCTTTATAATGCAAGGAAGGCTATTTATAAGATCGTATCGACTAATATTGACAAATGTATACTTGATAAGATAAAAAGGTCTCGTATGATGTTCGGAAGTGCTTCATACTGACATCATAAATAATAAAAGTGTTTTAGTGAGAAGACATTCCTTAGTGAGTGAAGTTGAGACATCGTAGAGCGATGTAAACAGTTGTTTTGGTTGTTTTAGGGGTGTGAAGAAGCCCTGAAACTTAGAATT
>JABXWE010053094.1:0-18823 GCA_014611495.1 Limonius californicus | reverse complement strand
CTTATTTGTAAATTACACAGTTTGAATTAGAATTCTTCGAATTTGATATTACAGATGTTTACATTCAAACACCACTTACTCAGTGTCTTTTCTGGTGTACCAGTTCTCCTATGCATAGAACAGAAGGTTCTTCAATTGCATATGCTAATTTAACGCATTTTACTGTAATAAACTTTAATTTACTAAAAATATTTGTCATTTCCAGTGCAAGAGGGCTATTTTTTGTGCAAAATGATTACATATAAAATTTAAGTTAAAACAATAACTATTTTTATTATATTATTCCACAACGTTATCAAAGATGTGTATCATTATAAGAGTGGCTATCGGGAAAATCTTCCAAATTTTAAGTGAGCACCCATTGCTACCGGAAATTTGGAACAACGCTTTTCGAAATTTGAAAGCAACAAGCGCAGACTTGTGATGGTTTTATGTTGCCAATTTACGAGGGGGTTTTGACAAGTACTTAGCCTACCATATAGAACGCCAAAATATTTCAACACAAAATTTTATTTATTCAACATAGTCTCCTTTACGACTTATACGATGGTATATTATTTTATTTTAGTTCTTTTAACAGAACACTGTAATTAGGCAATGCCTGTTTTGTTCTGGTAAATAAATAAATATACAATTAGCAGAACGTTCATAAAGAAATTCTAAGCCATTTAAAAAATCTTTGTCTTGGTCTGCAAACCACTCCTCAACGGCACATATTGCTTCGTCGTTTGTCGAAAATCTTTTACCTTTCAAATGTTTTTTGAGTTTTGGGAACAAATAATAGTCTGACGGTGTTAAATCCGAAGAATAGGGCGGGTGATCAACCAATTCAAAACCAATTTCATCAATTTTTTAGCAGTGCAATCAACGACTTGTGAGCAAGAGCGTTGTCTTGCAGAAAGAGAACAACTCTGGCAATTTTTTCGCGGCGTTTTTCCAAAATATTCTTACGTAATTTAGTTAGCAGCTGAGTATAATATGCTCCTGTGATAGTTCTACCCCGTTCCAAATAATCTATCAGAGTTATCCCATCTTTGTCCCAGAAAACTCAAGCAAGAATCTTGCCAGCCTATTTTTGAACACTGAATTTTTTCGGTCGTGGAGAATCAACATGCTTCCACTGTTTGGATTGCTCTTTAGTCTCCGGGTCATAGTGATGGATCCACGTTTATATAGTAATAAGCCTATCCAAAAGATTTGAGGAATCATCTGCAAAACGGCAGCAGATTTCCTTTGACGTTGTCAATCGAACGCGCTTCTGATCAACGTTCAAGCATCTTGGAATGCATTTGGTCGAAAGCCTTCTCATACTCAAAGCTGTGATGAATGATGTGACACTCACGTTCATAGGAAATGTGCAATGCTTCTGCAATATTCTTAATCCCAATACGTCGATTTACTAAAATCGTATCATGGACAGAATCAGTGTTTTTCGGAGTGATCACAGAAATTGGTGTTCCAGGGCGGTGCTCATCTTTCACATCTGATCTTCCTCTTTCATATTCCGCAACCCAAAGTCTAATAGTGGCGTATGAAGGACACTGATCACTTAAGGTTCCTATCATATCAGCAAAAATTTCTTTGCCCGATAACCCTGTCAAAAATAAATATTTAATAACTGACCGAAACTCGATTTTTTCGAATTCTACCTTTTTCTCGGACATTCAAAAATTCACACTCTGATCACCGTTCGACTTTTGGATGTTAAACCTTGACAACTTATTCATAAAACAACGTAGTTGTAACCGTAGCAATCATAATCACTTTTCTTTACTAGAAACTTTCCAGGCTAACTAGATACCCCCTCGTAAAAGAAACGGTTCTTTTAGCTACAAAACATTACTTGTTAATTGTATTTTCTTAATTTTTCGGCAAACTAGGATTTTAATATACAGATTCCTTAAGAAAATCTGATAATGTACCCACGAATAGTGGGTGGTAAACACCCCAAACAAAAAAGTCTTAATCAAAATACAGCGTGTTTCACGTCTCACTTTCACACCCGTGCATCTTCCTTATTCATTTCCGATCGTTTTTTGTCAATTATGCAACCCTTTAAAGCAGTTATTTATGCAATATATAATTGTTTTGCAGCAAACCAGTAGCCTACTACGATCAAGAATAGATGCGAAAAATTGTAAAAGTCAGTAGTAGGCCTAGTTTTATCGAAAACACTTATTACGACCACCAAAAATGTTGCGAGAATGCTGGACCTCAACAGCTGAAGAGGTTTAGTGGGAAACATATAAGCAAAAGTCTACCTATATGGGCAACCATAAATGAAAGACGAAAAAAAGTTGTTAAGAAAAGAATTACAAAAGTCTTCCAAATCCAAAATCAATTAAAAAATGTTTACTTTTTGTATTTCGCATAAAATAAAGTTTAGTACACTTTTCGATCCGCCGCGGCGGACTGGTGAACCCTACCTCGACTTTTTGAATGAGATTTTACCACCACTATATGTCGTGCCCCTGAATGATAATTTGTTATTCTGAAAACAGTGGCAACTTAGAAATTGACCGAGTAGTTTGTTTAGAGTGAGCGTTTAAAAAAGGATTTTGCGAAAAAGGACAATTTAACGTGAAGGATCTCGTTGGATGATATTTTAAGATTTAGCCATCAGATAATACTGTTTACAATTGGCTTCCAGAATTTCGTCGTGGTCGTGCGGCCGTCAGTGATGAATTTCTTGAAGGTCGGCATGAGACTTACAGTCAAATAGAGGCATCCTTAGGCATATCGAAGACTGCAGTACATTCGATTTTGCATAAACATTTAGCTGTGAAAAAGATCTGTTCACGATGGGTTCCGCATAATTTAACCGAAGCTCAAAAACAGGTTCGGGCTAATTGATGTAAGGAAATGCTCAAAAAATTCGACAGAGAAACTTTAAAATCCGTATACATCATAACAGGTGTCGCTTGTTTTTTCGGTTGTACTGGATATGCCGCAACCGTTCCTTTAGTAGAGGATCGAAGAACAGTTAACGCTGAATGGTATACAACAATTTGTTTGTCAGAAGTCATCGACAAAATCAGGAAAAATAACCGAAAACCTCGCATCATTCTTCTTCATGACAATGCCAGCTCTCACATAGCACGTCAAACAATAGATTACTTGAAGGAGGAAAACATCTAATAAATGTCTCATTATGCCCGTATTCACCTTATTTATCGCCTATCGACTTCTTTGTGTTGCCGAATGTCAAACAAAAAATGTGTGGATAGGGATTTTCATCGCCCCAAGAGACTGTTGAAGCCTTCAAAACCATGTTTTTGAGATACCAACTTCAGAGTGGAAAATATGTTTCGAGAATTGGTTTGAACGCATGCAAAAGTGTATAAATCTTAAAGACGAATATTTTGAAAAGCAATTAAACAGTTTGTTCCAAAAACATGTTTTTCTTTCCTAGTTTTTGTAAAAACTTAAAAGGCTGCCGTCGTACTAAGGTGACTCAAAGTAACCGTATAACGACCAATGGATAGTTGTCTAATTGCGAGCCATCTAGATCCTGTGATACTAACTTCCCTCTTTTAGATCGCTGTATTTGAGCAAATGTTATACTTATTTATCCGTTAGAGCCTTTACTGTTCGCGTTTTTCACAATAATGCAATTTGTTGATTAAAACACAAACTCGCCTCTGTCTCTGAATAGCTGGTTTACGGACATACATGCTGAATGAAACTTTTTTGTTTAGTTTGAGGAATACTAAACACGTTAGTAAATTACCCGACCCTCTTTAAAATACCTTATTACAAATAGACGTGAAATACGTTTCCGATTAATTGGTTATTTTAAAGCGGTCGCTTCTACCCATTTTAATTCGCCTTCAATGCAATCCTTCTAAAAAGGGTTTACGTCGGTCGTAAGTGCTATTATACGAATAATCCAATTCTGCAGTAATAGAGATACAATATCAAGAATGTCATTGCATCAAGCCGGGAACTTATTAAAATTTGTTTAAAGAATCATGGAGTTGCCAAAGGCACCCAGCTTATCCCGGCGCAGAACGTTTCGGTCTAATATTTCTAGGGTTGAAAAACTCCATGCCTCAACTACATCAGGAAACCACAAACGCCCTGGGAAAGTGCAGTGCTCAGGATTCGAAGGTGAGCGACTTTGGTATAACGACCGGGGACCTAAGTACATTACAACAATACAGTTGTTGCAAGCCTAATATCTTAAGATAATAATATAATTAATTATAAGAATTAAAAGAAAACTGTTCGCAAATATTCTTTTTCAATCAAATACTTTAACAAGTGATGGCTGTAAGATAAAACTTTATCTGACAGTTTTAGGTTGTTTAATTTGCTATTATTACACCTCAAAATCTATTATGTAATGAAACCTACACATTAATGGTTTCTAAATTACAATTTAATTTATACAACTAACAACATTCAAACTTTACGCATGACTATCTTGTTATTGAATTATTTAACATTGATATATTGAAAATGTATAATTATGTTAGTTTCCCTATCATCTTGGAAGTATAGGAAATAATTAAATAATTAGCTCTCCTTAAGTTAAATTCCTAAATTAAAGTGAATAGAAGATCCGGCAAATCCAAATCACTTAGGTCAGGGCTGTCCAACTGCAAGTGGCTCAACGGCCGCTTTAAAAAAAATACGAGGGCTGCATTATAAAATACTTCGTATGCAACTTTATCAGCGAGTTTTAATAGGTATGGTATACAAAGAAAAAACGCGTTTGTATTATTATTGTAATTTATTCAAAAAATATCAAATTACAAAAAAATTAGTGGGATATTTAAGGATGTTGGTTTTCACTAACTAATGCAACAATATTAACTTTAATATTTGTTGTTGATAAACGAAGCAACTGAGTAACTGAAAGTGACTTATCAGAGAGGGAACATCTATATTTCCACTTTATAAATTTCATGTTGGAAAAGCTGCTTTCGCAAAGATACGTGCTTCCCAGCATTGAGCCCAGTGTAAGCCCTAAGTTTCGCTAGTTGGGGTATCGTCCTTCTGGCAGCAACTTGAAAAAGTCCAATGTAGTTTGAGTTCTTCCTTGGTAAAAAGGATCTGATTGCAAATCACACAATTCCAGTTGAAGGTCTGCTCTGCTTACATTGTCAACTGAAATTGTGAGGGGCTGAGTAAAAACTGAAATCTCTCTTTCGATGTTTTTAAAGTCGCTAAATCGATTTTCGAATTCTTCTGCAATTGTGTCAATGTATTTTATGTGAGGTAAATTTGAAACTTCCTCAAAATCCTTTATTTTTTCAAAATGCTCTTTACAACTTGGAAAAAATGAAAAATCATTTTTTTTTCTAATGAAGACTTGAAGAGCTTAATTTTATTCTTAAATCCATTTATGTGTCTAAATAAGTTAACAATATTCTGCTGTTTTCCTTGTAGCTTCAAATTCAATTCGTTAAGGTGAGATGTCAGGTCTGTTAAAAATGCAAGGTCTGCTAACAATTGTGCATCTACCATTTGATTTTCCAGTTCCGTAGTGTTGGACTTGACTTCATCTTTAAGGAAAATAGGAATCTCCTTGCGTAGAGCTAAGAATCGTTGCAAACAGTTTCCGGCGCTTAACCAACGAATATCGGTGTGAAGTAGCATGTCCCCATATGTAGCCTCTACTTCGGCTAAAAAATCACGAAACTTTCTGTGAGTCAAAGCACGGTTGCCCCCTCTAATAATATTAGTTATTTTAACAACCACTTTCATGACATTCATTTGACATAAGGATTTTCCACATAGGGCCTCTTGGTGAACAATACAGTGTATCACAGGACAGTTGAAGTTGCTTTGTTTCAAGAGTCCTGCATCCAATTTCAGTTCCTATCATAGTTCTGGCTCCATCAGTGACAATACAGGAACATTTATCGAATCCCCCTTAGTCTGACACTATCTTATTTACAGCTTCAAAAATATCAGTACCCTTGGTTGTACCATGGAGAGGAATAAGATCAAGCATCTCCTCTGCTACACTGAAGTCGTTTTGAATAGTTCGAATAAAAATTACAAGCTGGCTAATGTCGGATAGATCAGTGCTTTCATCCAGGCATAGCGAAAAATATTTACATTTTTCAACCGTGTCATGCAGTTTTTTGGATACATATTGATTAATATGGTCCACCCGTCTTGCAATTGTTTGATGCGACACTGAGACTGTTTCGAATTTTTGATCAACTTAGCTTTGAAGACAAATGCAATAATTCAAATGACGTATGTTAATATTAGTGGTGTTTGTAAGCAACACATAAATAGGTTTCTGGCGTTTGGATTTGATTCTGACTTTAAAAACTTCGATTTTGAAATGGCGTTTGTTGTTGAAAATCCGTTCAAGTTTGATTAGCGTGCGGTCCTACAATTGTTATGGGCTGAGGGTGTGCAGCCATTGCAGATTCATACGTGGATGCAAGCAATTTATGGAAATGCATGTATTGCGAACCCAACTGTGAAGGAATGGTGCCGAAAATTGGTGCACGGTGTACTGCATTAACAGAAAACAATATGGCAATTGTGGAAGGCATTATTAGAGAAAATCGTCGAATTTCAGTTATGAAAATTTCAGAAATTGTTGGTGCTTGTATAGGATCTGTCCAAAGTATGGTTCGTAATCTGGGTTACAGCAAAGTTTGTTCGTAATGGATCCCTTGTCTGTTGTCGAATGAACAAAAATGCTTGGGAATGGGCTTATCTCTGCAACACCTGACAGACGATAGGCAAAGTGGACGGGAACGTGCCCGCGAAAATTCACTTATCTGAAAAGTCAACTGTCTAACCTGCTCCTTTAATTCCCGAATTTCCGTGTCCATGGAACCACTGACAGCTGGGGAAATGGCTGGTATGGCGTGAATTTGCACAGCTGGGCTGGTCTCCTTAATTTTATCCGCGATTTCGGCAATTTTTGTGAGGCTTAAATCTGCCTGAGTTGCTAAAATTGCTTGCATGGCACTGGGCAAGCGATTTAGCCAAAGCGTGCGCAAGAACGCGTCCTGCACTGTATTTCCGGCCAGGTTTCGCAGATGTCGTAAAAAATGTGACGGCGTCCTGTCGCCAATCTCTTCGTGCTCCAGCAATTGTTTGAGTCTTAATTCTTGTGACGTTGAAAGGCGGCTGATCAACTCGGTCTTTACAGCTTCGTATTTGTCGGTTGCCGGAGGCGAAGTGATGATGTCTTCTACTTCTTGCGCATATCTATTGTCTAGTTGTGATATGACATACCATAATTTTGTTGTATCCTGGGTGATGCCATTTAAATTAAATTGTCCTTCCAGCTGGCAAAACCAGAGTTTAGGTTTTTCGGGCCAAAATGGAGGGACGCGAATTGAAACCCTGCTGACTTCCGTTGCAGGTGTAGGTGGCTGCTCTTCTGATTGTGCCGTGCCCAAGTTGTCGTTACGTAACATTTTGCGGCACTTGCTGTTTGTTGGACGCGAAAACAATATTTTAAAACGACCGAGATCTCGATTTTAAAAAAAACGGCGCTGAAGAAGCACTTTAGTTGTTACGCGTTATTTCGGAGCATTTACACATGCACACCAAACATAGGTAAACACGAATTTTGTAAAGTTCGCCGTTCGCTTCACTAAACACCGGGGTCACCACTTTGGCGGGATTTATTTGTTTAAATAAAACCACCATGAATGTAATAATACACTGTACTATGACAATTTATTAATAATATATACAACATAAGTGAAACGAAATAAGGCAACGTAATTGTGTTCGAGTGCGTAACCGTCGAAGGTTGCAGTGGGAGTGGTGCATTTTTCACTTCCAGTTTCACACCCGGGGATGCTTTCTTCCGTTGTGTCGACAGCTCCTGGCCGGAGGCATTTTCCCACGTTCTGACGGCAGCCGAGACTGTAAAAGCTTTCGTGCGACTTCCGTTGTGGAACTGCTTTACAGGACCTCTCTTGCTAGAAAGGTGGTAAACCTATTGTTCGATTTCCGTTCACAGTGCCGAAGAATTTATGACTTTCCTAAAAGTGCATTTCTCATGGGGATGTCTCCCACGATCTTGAGGCGCCAGTATGCCGCTACAATTGCATCAAGCCGGGAACTTATTAAAATTTGTTTAAAGAATCATGGAGTTGCCAAAGGCACCCAGCTTATCCCGGCGCAGAACGTTTCGGTCTAATATTTCTAGGGTTGAAAAACTCCATGCCTCAACTACATCAGGAAACCACAAACGCCCTGGGAAAGTGCAGTGCTCAGGATTCGAAGGTGAGCGACTTTGGTATAACGACCGGGGACCTAAGTACATTACAACAATACAGTTGTTGCAAGCCTAATATCTTAAGATAATAATATAATTAATTATAAGAATTAAAAGAAAACTGTTCGCAAATATTCTTTTTCAATCAAATACTTTAACAAGTGATGGCTGTAAGATAAAACTTTATCTGACAGTTTTAGGTTGTTTAATTTGCTATTATTACACCTCAAAATCTATTATGTAATGAAACCTACACATTAATGGTTTCTAAATTACAATTTAATTTATACAACTAACAACATTCAAACTTTACGCATGACTATCTTGTTATTGAATTATTTAACATTGATATATTGAAAATGTATAATTATGTTAGTTTCCCTATCATCTTGGAAGTATAGGAAATAATTAAATAATTAGCTCTCCTTAAGTTAAATTCCTAAATTAAAGTGAATAGAAGATCCGGCAAATCCAAATCACTTAGGTCAGGGCTGTCCAACTGCAAGTGGCTCAACGGCCGCTTTAAAAAAAATACGAGGGCTGCATTATAAAATACTTCGTATGCAACTTTATCAGCGAGTTTTAATAGGTATGGTATACAAAGAAAAAACGCGTTTGTATTATTATTGTAATTTATTCAAAAAATATCAAATTACAAAAAAATTAGTGGGATATTTAAGGATGTTGGTTTTCACTAACTAATGCAACAATATTAACTTTAATATTTGTTGTTGATAAACGAAGCAACTGAGTAACTGAAAGTGACTTATCAGAGAGGGAACATCTATATTTCGACTTTATAAATTTCATGTTGGAAAAGCTGCTTTCGCAAAGATACGTGCTTCCCAGCATTGAGCCCAGTGTAAGCCCTAAGTTTCGCTAGTTGGGGTATCGTCCTTCTGGCAGCAACTTGAAAAAGTCCAATGTAGTTTGAGTTCTTCCTTGGTAAAAAGGATCTGATTGCAAATCACACAATTCCAGTTGAAGGTCTGCTCTGCTTACATTGTCAACTGAAATTGTGAGGGGCTGAGTAAAAACTGAAATCTCTCTTTCGATGTTTTTAAAGTCGCTAAATCGATTTTCGAATTCTTCTGCAATTGTGTCAATGTATTTTATGTGAGGTAAATTTGAAACTTCCTCAAAATCCTTTATTTTTTCAAAATGCTCTTTACAACTTGGAAAAAATGAAAAATCATTTTTTTTTCTAATGAAGACTTGAAGAGCTTAATTTTATTCTTAAATCCATTTATGTGTCTAAATAAGTTAACAATATTCTGCTGTTTTCCTTGTAGCTTCAAATTCAATTCGTTAAGGTGAGATGTCAGGTCTGTTAAAAATGCAAGGTCTGCTAACAATTGTGCATCTACCATTTGATTTTCCAGTTCCGTAGTGTTGGACTTGACTTCATCTTTAAGGAAAATAGGAATCTCCTTGCGTAGAGCTAAGAATCGTTGCAAACAGTTTCCGGCGCTTAACCAACGAATATCGGTGTGAAGTAGCATGTCCCCATATGTAGCCTCTACTTCGGCTAAAAAATCACGAAACTTTCTGTGAGTCAAAGCACGGTTGCCCCCTCTAATAATATTAGTTATTTTAACAACCACTTTCATGACATTCATTTGACATAAGGATTTTCCACATAGGGCCTCTTGGTGAACAATACAGTGTATCACAGGACAGTTGAAGTTGCTTTGTTTCAAGAGTCCTGCATCCAATTTCAGTTCCTATCATAGTTCTGGCTCCATCAGTGACAATACAGGAACATTTATCGAATCCCCCTTAGTCTGACACTATCTTATTTACAGCTTCAAAAATATCAGTACCCTTGGTTGTACCATGGAGAGGAATAAGATCAAGCATCTCCTCTGCTACACTGAAGTCGTTTTGAATAGTTCGAATAAAAATTACAAGCTGGCTAATGTCGGATAGATCAGTGCTTTCATCCAGGCATAGCGAAAAATATTTACATTTTTCAACCGTGTCATGCAGTTTTTTGGATACATATTGATTAATATGGTCCACCCGTCTTGCAATTGTTTGATGCGACACTGAGACTGTTTCGAATTTTTGATCAACTTAGCTTTGAAGACAAATGCAATAATTCAAATGACGTATGTTAATATTAGTGGTGTTTGTAAGCAACACATAAATAGGTTTCTGGCGTTTGGATTTGATTCTGACTTTAAAAACTTCGATTTTGAAATGGCGTTTGTTGTTGAAAATCCGTTCAAGTTTGATTAGCGTGCGGTCCTACAATTGTTATGGGCTGAGGGTGTGCAGCCATTGCAGATTCATACGTGGATGCAAGCAATTTATGGAAATGCATGTATTGCGAACCCAACTGTGAAGGAATGGTGCCGAAAATTGGTGCACGGTGTACTGCATTAACAGAAAACAATATGGCAATTGTGGAAGGCATTATTAGAGAAAATCGTCGAATTTCAGTTATGAAAATTTCAGAAATTGTTGGTGCTTGTATAGGATCTGTCCAAAGTATGGTTCGTAATCTGGGTTACAGCAAAGTTTGTTCGTAATGGATCCCTTGTCTGTTGTCGAATGAACAAAAATGCTTGGGAATGGGCTTATCTCTGCAACACCTGACAGACGATAGGCAAAGTGGTGGTGACTCCCTTCTGTCAATAGTTGCTGGTGACGAAACTTGGTGGCATTACTACGAGTCATCCAGTACGTTATCGTCGATGCAGTGGAAACATTCAAGTTCACCACCAACGAAGAAGTTTGACGCACAACCTTCTGCAGGCAAGGCGATGTTAACATTTTTTATCGATCGTGAAGGACTCTTGTTGATAGAGTTTGAGGAACCTGGAGTAAATGTCAATGCAAATCTGTACAATGAAACTTTGAACAAGGTTCTTCAAGCAATGAGACGGAATCGCCCAGAAAACTTACGTGTGGGGTCATTTTGCTGCAAGACAATGATAGGCCTCATGCTGCTAATGTAGCAAAAGAAAATCTTCAAAGAAAAAAATTGAGGGTTTTCGAGCATCCACCCTATAGCCCATATCTATTGCCATGGGATTTCCATATTCTTGGACCGCTGAAAGAGACGTTAAGAGGTCGGCTTTTTGAGTCTGACGCAAAAGTACAGATAGCTGTGGAAGACTTCTTCAATCAGCAGTCACAAGAATTCTGTGAGCAGGGTATACCTACGTCGGTTAGTAAATCAATGGGATAGGTGCCTTAACTGTGACGGTAATTATTTCTAATTAAATTGTTGAATAAACTTTTTATAAAGCAAAGATTGATGACACCTCGAATATTCGTTCTACAGTTAAGTGCAACCTTTGTCCCGAAATAGCTTTTCTAATTGAAAACTTCCTATACGAGCTTAGATTTTTCGATTGAAATTGACTTTCACTTGGCTTAATAAAGACTTCATGTGTAGGTTAATGTAAATAAAAATCTTTAGTTGTTGCTTTAACTTTATCTGCATTGAAGATAAATAAATACATATTTCGTATGTTTACTATAACTGTGATTACTATTTCGAGACTAAACTTAGATGTCATGTCAGAGAGAGTAGCATTTTTATACTAAGTATTTAAATTCGACATTTGACAATCTTCCGAAAAAAACTTGTAAAATAAAACTATAGCAATTACGGTTTGCTTTACGAATACGGAAGCGCAGCCGTTTATTAAAATTTAGTTGTCCAAAAATGTTTTACGAGCACGCCCGAGAGGCGATTACATTAAATTGCCGAATTCGTGCAATAACTTTGTGGCAATTTAGGGCCGAAATAAAGTTATTTAAAATTCTGGCTGCGTTTGCGCATTTTGGCGCATGCAAGTGTCCAGGTGATCGCGACTACAGGTACCGTTAATTGGTTCACCTGCTGGTTTGCAAAAAATACCTGCGCCTCGTGAATGGACCCGTGCGAACTCGTTAAATTTTGAAGGTAGCCCGGCACCTCCAAGAAGGCAAACCACAAGGATGCTGTTAATCGAGATAGCTAACTTTTTTCATAACTTATGACAGGGGGCACGGCCTTGTTCGATCTTCTTTTGTTGCATTTTTCGGGACATTTCTTTAATAATAAAATCTCGTGTCATATTTTATCAGTAGTACCACCAAGCGAGCTGCAGTTGCCCTGGTTCAATAACATTGCGATTAATATTTATTCATTTGCAAAAAATATTGAATTACTGCAGATGCTTGTCCGTCTTTATGGGTTCATTCTCCCGGTTATCATTGTTATATCTGAGATAATGGTTTTAGATAAGGAATCAAAAAGGAATGACAATTTAGTGCTTGCAGAAGAATCGATATTAGCTTTTTATTACTGCAATTAAATAGTGCAGCGAAGAAAAGTTTTACCGTCAACATAGTCAAATAAAAAAACCTGTATTAATAATTATAGACTATTGGTAGGAATAGTATACAAGTGAAATATTTACCCTTGCATTTTTATACCATACTTAATAGCACTATACAAACTCAAGTTCACCCGCATTTCCTTGTAATATTTTTTAGCCTTCCATTTGTCCGTTTAGTTTACAAGGATTACAAGCATTTGCGAACAACCGCTTATATGAGCGTTTATTACTGACTTGTTGTCCTGAATCATAGAACGAAGTTATCAATTTTCATGGCATATCGATTTGAAGAAATTAAATTATCTAGAAAACGGTTGGATGTAGCGACTTTTAACAAGAGTAGGTACCTTTCTCGTGTATTTTTGCAAACTGAATAAAATTATTTAACAGATATTGTAGAAAAAAGTACCTCATCCTCGCATTTGACACGCCTCTGATGAACTTATTAAAACAAAACAGGGCCCTAACCTGCAAACTTGATGACTGATGAGTGAGGTATGCATATCTAGTTTCAAAACATTGGTCCAACTATTACCATAATTATATGGAAACTGATCGGACAATTCGCACTGTAAAAGGCTGTAACTCCGTAACTGTACACTTTTGTATTTAGGTACGGTTAAAACCTCTTATTTTGTAATATGTTTTAGCATTTTGGGCAGACCTTTTAGAGACACCTTGTAAATTTTAACTAGTTTTAGTATTTAACTGACAAGAGCTTGACCTATGACTTGAGTTGGGCAAACGTATATTTGCATATCTTTTTCTATTGAGCATAACTTGTTAATTTTTCCTGTATACACGTTTTTTGATGTTTAAACTTATAAAAGGTAAATACTTTTTTGCATATTATGCATATATTACAACTGTACTGCATGTGGCATATGTTTGTGCGTATTTTGTATTTTAAGGGCATGAAAAAATTAAAAAATATAATATCAAACAAATTTTTTTAAAATGAATGTTCTATAATTTCTTACGGGATAATATCTTAATATTTCCTAATTATCTGACAACAGAGAATTCAGGTAAACGCAGTTTTATCTTATAGGACAAAGACGGTATTAGTAGGGTAGGTACTTAGGTATTCAGTTGACATTTTTTGGAAAATATTACGCATTTGAGAGCTGCAAAGTATCAACCCTAGATTTGTGAAAATGTCTAAAGTTGGTATTTCAAAAACCCATTTAATTAAGAAGTGGTTAAAGCCGCACCCATCCGTTAAATATGATGGAAGTGTTGTGTTTTGTACCGTTTGTACAAAAGAGCTATGTATCACGATATTTTAATTTAATAAAATATTCCCTCTATTTAAACCTTAGCAACCCAGAACATTCCTTAATGTCAAATTAAAAGATTAAATTCCAATTTGCTATTTGATGTTATCCTCAGTCACGGGATTTAACAATTGAATTAGAGATTTAATTAATGTAATATTGCAAAGAAACAAGAACGAAAATTTTAGCAACTTTAATGAGATTTGTGTAAAATGATGATTTCGTGCAACCTTCCATTAAATAATTTGGACGTTTCAGAAGAATTAAGAAGGCTATTTCGAATAATTATATTTGGTTTCGTGTTGACGAATTCACCGATCCACCGATTCCAAAGAAAGATATATTGCGAATTTTATTGTTAGTTTCTTAACGGAAATCCTTCTTCCAGCTTTTTAGCTGCTGTTAAACAGCTCGAAAAAAACCAACCATTGGACAATTTCACGTTTCGTCAATGGAGCCCTCTCATTACTATACTTGCCAAATCAATTACCATCAAAAAGAATGTTATGCATGGTAACTGATGGTGCAGGATACATGGTGAAAGCTGGTAAAAACCTAATAACTCTTTTTTCTAATATAATTCAAGTGACCTATTTGGTTCATGCAATGAATAGAGTGGTCGAAAGAATTAGAGGGTAGTTTCCTTTGGTGAATAAACTAATTAATAAGGGGAAGAAGGTATTCGAAAAATCACCAGTTCGCGTCGAAGTTTACATAGAACGGCTTATGGATGTTCTTTTACCTCCACAGCCTATCCTTACCAGATTGAGAACGTGGATTGAGCCGCTTTATTTTATTGCGAACATTATAGTGATTTTAAAATTGTTGTTAACTCTTTTGATTCAAGTTGTGCTCAGTCTGTGGCAGATTGTCAAGGTATTTTGAAAAGTTTTGAATTAGTATCCCAATTATTATACATAGGGCGGGGATGGCTCAGTGGTAGAAGGCCAAGGTTTGGATGTAATAGTCCAAACTCTTCCCGGTTCGAATCTCCCCAGGGTCGGAAATTTTTCCCTGGGGGATCGGTGCTGGGTCCCGGTCTTCATTTGCCATTGGGGATCAAATTAATGGCACTCCTCAAATTACGGTCGCATTAGAGGAGTATCAAGACCATAAACAAAAACATTCACTCACAACAGGCAAGCCAAGCATGGTTTCGCACCAACACGGTAACCGGCAGAGGCGGGCCCTGTTGTATATAGCACAAACTAGCTTAGCCTTGCCCCACACCGCCTCGACACTGCGCAAGCGGTACAAACGAGAATCACGATAATGATAATAATTATTATTATACATAAAAGCTTATTTTTCTGAAATTTTCAACATCATGAATAAACTGGAAACACAAAACCTGCTTCTCGTGGATTCTTTAGAATTATTCGGAAATTTTCATTCCATCCTCAATAAAAATAAAAGTAAAATATGTAAAAAAATTAGTAATAAATAGACGATTTAATTCAGAAAAACAGCGGACCTTCAACTCTAAAATTGATAAAAAATATTTGAAATGGAGATTTATAACCTTTTTGTATATACTAGTAAATAAAAATACTGAAGAACGATGATCTCAATAGGTTACTGCATATTCGTGCATATATTGAAGGCTTTTTGTGGCATATATTAGTGCATATATTGTAACGAAGTGTCCAGTGAGCGGTGTAAATAAATTTTAAATTAAATTTTTTGACCGCGTAGTGTAACATAAAGGCGCTGGTGGCGCTAGCATTCAGGATTGGTACCCGTCTCCCACCTTGTTTCTATTATCAGTAGGTCTCCCCGCCAACATAAAAGTTATTAACAACATTTTAGAACGTATAAAGGCAAGCCCCAGCTCCAAAACGAGTGACTTGAGTCCGAACGAGTCGAGGAAGGACTTCAACCGAGATCCAGTCAGACACCGTTTAAAATACCTGTTACCAAAAATCCAGTCCAGTTAAAATACCTGTTCCAGTTAAAGTAACGATTTTGTTAATCCCAGTTAACTTCAGTTTGTTTGCAAAGTCAAGCCCGCCCGTGTAACATACGTTCGCTCAGTTGCTTAGGGGTCATACTGCCCTTTTTCAATTTGAGCTACGAACTGTTGTTCAGCGAAGTGTGGGAATATATTTAGCCTAAATCACTTGGGTCGTTTCCCTGTGAAATTACGCTGTATATAGGACCAGTCGAAAAGTTTGGTTTGAAATAGGTACTGGGGTCATATCCCTAATTTCTATTGATTACTTAAACTTCAGAAAAGATTAGTAAAGGTATAAATCGTTTTCTCAAGAGCTTAGGGGTGTTTTCCCCTTTTCAACGGAGCTAGCGAATTTATACGTAGGGTTTTGTAGCTTTAAGCTGTAAAAGAATCATTTTAATATTCGATTCAAATATATCACCAATTCCCCGTTAAATCCCATATTTTCCTAATTTATTACAGTGATACGAAGAGTAACTAAGGGAGTGTATTAGGTAAAATACGCTTACCTAATTGCACTAATTTGTTGGCCCCAGTCTAGCGACCTGCAGGTGAACGTACCCGAAAACTTCCAGGTTATAATTCGTAAGTTGAATTTATTCACTCCAAAACACCGAGATTTATAAACGTGACCGGCCGAGAGCGAGAGAGTGCCGCTCGTTTGAACCCGCAACAATTGCTCGCCCATGTAAATTTCTATTACACAAAAGCTGCTAATTAGTTATTTGATATTTTTAATATTTATATTATTTGCATACTGTTGTATAGGTAAATAAGGTATTAAGTTTGGTAGAACATGATGTTATATTGTTTTCATCCTGTTGTATAGGTAAATAAGGTATTAAGTTTGGTAGAAAATTATGTTAAACTTGAAGATTCATTTTATTGTAAATAAACGAGATTAATTACTTTCAGGAATAAATAAGTATATTCTATATTGTGCGTGTATATCTGCATGTAATTAACTAATGCAAATATAAATATTAAATCGTTTAATCCGCTACCTTTCTATAGTTTCTTTAGTCTTAAACACGAACACTGGACATGAGCTATCCAGAGCATTCCAACCCTTGAAGCAAAAGGGTTGGACTGTTACAATATGCACTATTTTTACGGCATATCTGCCCAACTCTGCCCCTGAATAATTCTCTTCTTTCTGACATAGAATTTATAATTCTCAGAGTTTCTTTTTCGAAATATCCCAAAACCATACACAAATCAGAGATTGGATTGTTGTTGTAGTTAGCAGTTTCCTTTTAGAAACGATGTTTGATATCATTTGCCATATTGTATTCAAATCTGGGGATACCACCAGTCAGTCCGTTCGTCGAATTTGTTTCTCATTATATGCGATTTGAGCCATTTCGTCTTATGGAAAGGGTCTTATCACTATGATTTATCTTGACTTGCAGTACTTCCATCCATTTTATGGCGTGATTGTTACAAAGGCGAAATACAAATCGACCAACACTTCGAGAAAATATACTAGCAACGACATACCATAATAGAGATTGCATACTTTATTGTTGTAAGTACACAGCTTGGTGGAAAGTCTTTTGGAACAAATTCACTTCTATAAATATTATCAGCATGAGTGTTAATATTATAAGTTGATTCATCATAAATTACCTCGTTTTGCCACTGTTCTGGTATTCCTTGGCCCCTGGCAAACAGTCACGCCTTTTGCTTCGCGGGACACATGTCGTGTTTCTAGCTGTGCACATTTTAGTCTAAAATCATGCAGTCTTCCTCTCATAGTATAGGTTGTGACGTTCGGCAGCTTTTATTGAACGCACCCTGTACGCGCGACGTTTATTTATCTCTCTGAAAACCCAGCATTAATCCGAGCCTACAGACTGTGCGGGGAAAAGACAGAAGTCAGGTACCAAAAGTCTCAACCTGAGTGTTGTGCAGATTTAAAATACCCTCGAGTATCCGAATTAGTGTAATTTACCAATAGGTAGTTACTTTCGCTTTCTGCGGTACTATGGTGCTAGGACTTATCAGATGGTCCTAACACCTAATAACGTATAAATAAGATACAATTGGAGAGATCAATTTTTAATGTTTTTCTTTTGATAAAAATAAATGGTAACTATTTACATAAAATACATAACAACGGAAACATAACAACCCCAGACGACCCGACCCGCACAACATTTACCCCCACCTCTCTCTCAAAAAAAGAAAAAAACGCGCATGTAAAAGGGAAAACTTCCACAATCACGTGTTCGAAACAAAATTTTGACCCACATTATAGAGGTAATCAAAAATTTGGAACGATTGTGGTAGTTAAAAAACCCTTTATGCGAAAAAAAAAGAAATATTTTCAAAAAATTCTTAAAAAATAACAAAGTCAAGATTAATTAATACAAACTTAAAATAATACAATAAAGAATAATAATACAACAAATTCTTAATCTATTTAAAACTAAACTGGAACAGGAACAGCGAGGGATGCAAACGTCTGCAAACAGAAGAAAAACAAAAATGTGTATATATAACAAAAGGAAAATAATAACGTGTACGAACACTACAAAAGATGTGTGTAAGTGAATGTATTATGACGAATCACCCAAAAAATACGCTGGTTTAAGTCGATCAATGGACACCTTATCTTCCCTTCCATAATTTTCAAGAATAAAATATCGCTGAAAACGCTGCAATACGCGAAACGGACCTAAATAAGATTGTTTTAATCCCAATGTATGCGAATCATTACGAACAAAAACATGTGATACCGAAAAAAGATCTTTTGGAATGTACGAAGAAACATTATACGATTTAGTAAAAAAAATTTTTGCGTGAGACATCCGCTTACGAAGCTGCATAACAAAACTAGACGTATTGGAAACCGCAGAAGAATCCGAAGGCTCAAAAAAATCACCCGGTAACCGAAGCGGAGTGCCATATAAAATGTCTGAGGAAGAAACACCGACCTCTTCTTTAACAGCAGAACGCAACCCTAATAGAATCAATGGTAAATGTTGAACCATATTTGTTGACCCAACTGACTTGAGTGCTTCTTTTAATGTCCGATGAA
>JABXWE010053093.1:0-18392 GCA_014611495.1 Limonius californicus | reverse complement strand
GTGCACTAAGCCTATTCTTATAGCGACCACTATATTTCTTAATTTCATCGTTGATTGATGGAATGCCGAGGTCTCGCCGTATGACTTCATTTGGAACATACCATGGTGCATCTACTATGGATCTAAGAACTTTGGACTGGAAACGTCTCAGAATGTCGATGTTCGAGTTGCTGGCAGTACCCCACAGCTGTATGCCATCTATTAGTAGTATTTTATTAGCTAGCGACAACTGGGACTTTCTGCCTAGAAGCCAGTACATTTTTTGTATTACCTAGTTGCTTCCTTTTCGTCCATATGTGTTTCCTCCAATTTAGTCGTCTGTCCAGATGGATGCCCAGATATTTGACGCTTTCTGCTTGAGGTATCTGCTGGTTGTTGAACTGAACCGGTGGACAGGTGCCCCGTCTAGTGGTGAAGGTTATGTGTGTTGATTTTGTTTCATTAACTTGTATGCCCCAGTTTTTGTATCAACTTTCCAGTTTGAGCAGATGATTTTGAAGATGCTTAGATGCTGCGGTAGGGTGAGGGTGTGATGATAGTAGAACCGTGTCATCTGCAAAAGTAGCTACTGTTGTTGTTTGCGAGGTGGGAAGATCTGACGTAAGTAGGAGATACAGTATCGGGCCTAGGGAGGGACTCCTGCGTTGATGGGGTATAAAGATGTTTGAGACTCACCATGTCTGACAAGAAAGGTTCTTACAGAAATACAGTATTTACAGAAAACCCACCACAACTGTCATAAATTAGCCTCCTTTAGGTTTTATTTTCATAGGCTTTTTTCTTTTCCGTTAGATGAAGAGGACTTTAATAAGGAACTTAACATTATTCATGACATTGCTTACAGGAATGGGTACCCTTCCGAGATAATTAACAATTTATTTAGTAAAATACAAAGGAAGTTTTTGATAAAACAATCTACCAATTTAATTATAACCAACAGAGACCCGCAAATTAAGTATTTTACTCTTCCGTTCCTTGGATCTGTTTCTTTAAAATTAAGTAACATTTTTAAACACTTTCACATAAAAATTTCTTTTACAATTCCTTGCTGTCTTAAAAATTTATTAGTTCATAATAAGGACCGTATTGATCCCTTTTCTAAATCTGGTATCTATAAAATTAATTGCAATAAATGTTGTTCGTTTTATATTGGTCAAACAGGTAGAGCTATAAACACGAGAGTGAAAGAACACAAAAATATTATTAAAAAACAATTTAATTAACTTAGACCCCAATATCAACTTTAAGTCTGCGTTCGCAGCTCATAGTATTGCTAATAATCATAATACGAATTTAAACATGGATATCCAAATTTTACATTTTTGCGAAAAAGGTTTGAAAATGAATTTGTTAGAGAGTATGGAAATATCAAAAGCTGTGAAAAAATTTAAAGACCACCCAGAATATGTTTTGAACGACATTATTTTTGATAATCTCCCTTATATTTTTAATGGTTTGATCTAATTGTTGGTTTTCCGGAATTTGAAGTTTATTATTTTGCATTCTGTATATACTAGTCAAGTTACTCACCTTTTCAATTGGTTATCTATAACATAGTTTAATCTGTTTAATATTTTTAAATATAGATGGCGTAGGTTTTCGACCTAATTTTGTCGGATTTTACTTCCGGTTTATCTTTATTAACATGTCCGACGAGTTTGGTTAACTGTTACATTTTTCTATCTTAATGTCGCCCCTAATTTGGGGATTTTTAGAATTTAAATTTAAAATAACCTTTTAAACATGTTCCTGTGAATTTACATTGTTTTATTTTTGTGACCACCGGCATTGGCGGATGAGTCTAGAATGGAGTTTAATTAGGTTATAACCACTTGGTTTTTATTTTTTATATTCAACTAGAAGTTTTAGTTTTCCTGATGGAACTGTTAATTTAGGTAAGCTTAATTTTTCCGATTAATGTGTTTTTTATTGAAGTATGTTTTTATTTTATTGTAGTCCGAGGATGGGCAATATGTTTGCTTGAAAACGTTAACAAATTATTTTACAATTCTTCATTAAATATTTTCTGTGGGAACCGACAGTGTGTTTTATTATATATTTATTTAATAAATTTCCATTGCAGCAGTATCAAAAAGCTCATCGTCAGCTTCTGCATCGGAAACTTCAGATGCACTACCTGATGGAATTTCTTCTATCAACTCATAGAAATCTTCTTTATCCATATCTTCTAGTTCACTGTAAGTCCAGGCACTTTTTCTCGCTATAATAAGTGTGAAATGGTAATTTCGGGGTATTATAACAAAATTGCAATTTGATACGTAACATCGTAAATTTAGCCTCAAATGTGTGTGTCTTGATAAAAACAAAAGTCGGCTGCTATGGCCCTAATGGTTCCATATGCATACCACCCACTTTATTTATAAAAAAACAGTGGACATTTATTAGAAAACTAGGCAAATACAAATTAATTATCAAATGCCAAATAATTTTATTACGTACCTGCCATTTTTATCGCCTAATATCAACAGAAACTCGAAATAAACACAAAACAGTTACCACGTGCGCTCCTGCCACAAAACACGCTCAAAGGTATCAACATAGGACAGCATAGTTCTATAATAAGTGGAAAGTTAAATTTTTTATACAAGAGGGAGCCACGAGTAACAACCAGCAATAGTGGCTTGGATGGAAAACCATTAAAAGGTTTCCTAGACGTCAATTGAAAAAGATTTTCGACCCAAACGTTTAACTGTATTACCACCCCAAGCATGGCATTGCAAAGTGCTTCGTGGAATATTAGAATTAATGGCTGCACGTTTTGTCTTCATTCCACCCTGAATTGCAGCAACTGCATAACTCCATTGAGCTGGCTTTCGTGGTGGCATAGTCTGAAAAACAATATCCTGTAAGCTAAAACATAATTAAACGTTAGCAAAAGGCAGATGTTCTAAATATGGACACTGCACGTGTTCTATGGGCACTGCCCATATTTAACAGTCACTCTAGTGCCCATATTTGGGACATGCCATTCCTTACAAGTTTGGAAACAAACATTCATTATACAGAAATAAATTTAAATGGCTATAACACCACTTCAAAGTAGAATTCCTCAGCCTCAATTTCGTGTATAGCAACAATTAATTTCGGTACATATTCCTTACAAAATTAATTAAAACCTACTTAACGAAAATTTCAACCTCACTTTGCACATGTAACGACTTCCGATTAAAAATATTACTGAGTGCCCTCTAGCGAGTAATGGCGGATTTTTTTGTATATTTGCAATTGTATAAGATCCTTGCTAAGGCACATGCTTCTATCTTTTGCTAGAATTGGTTACTAACTGTATTTTTTTGACTAGTGCCCATATTTGGGGGAGTGCCCATGGTTAAGGTACCTTACATATGGTTTAGCGAGTATATTAGGGAAGGGTGGTCCACAATGAGACACTTTAAATTTTTGTAGACTGCCAAGCTGTTTTTAAAGCTGACTGAAATCTAGTCTGTCCGTTTCTGGGGCCTAGGTGGAGTAGTGCGGAAACGCGCTGCGATCGAGGTCCCAGCGAAATATGGTCGATCGGCTGGGCTGTTCGAATCCCGATTGGGGCGACCGCATTTCGCTTAGTTAAGTTTAGGGTGCATGTTGCATGAATAGTTAGTGTGTAAGGGACGGCCGCACCACCGTGAAGTAATATGAAAGTGATACCGGGGGGGGGGGCGGTAGTATGAATGAATGTGAAAAAGTCTGTGCATTTCTACATGTTTTTTAAATAAAAGGAAAAACAGCTGTGATAACATGAGCCAGTAAAGTCATTTAAAAAAATGTAACGAAAAAGCAGTCGAAACGTAATGGTTTATTTATTTGTATTTGTCCTGTAGACTATGCATTAATTAAATACAAAGTACTAATTTGGCCCCAATATCTGTTAAATAAAAATACTTACATTATATACATTTGACACATTTCGAGGTTTCCCAGTGCCAGATTGTTTGCGTTTTCGTGCTACTGGTTTACAAGATATTAATCCACATAAGTAAAGATCTTGCTTTTCTTTGTCAGCAATTCCATTGAAATTATTTAGAATAAGTTCTCTATTTTTTTGATTAACCTTATCAAAACAACGATATTTACAGTGACAATCTGCTCCAACAGTCCGCTTCGCAACTTCAGTACCCGTTGTATTAATATGTGCCTGACCGCTTGCATTTCTTTTACATACTGCAGGATTAAGAAATTTCCTATTACTCTTTTTAGCAGGCGTATTATTATTTTGAACAGATAATTTTCTCTTCCTCTGTTTATCGCTTCAGTGTCACTACTTGATTGTGATGGCTCGTAGTAATCTGAAGAATCATCACTAAATACTTCACTATCATTCCCACTCATATTAATAACACAACAATCACTTAATGCTGAATGATAATATTATTACACTGAAGACAAAAAGCCCTTTATTTCTCACAAAAATATTTTGTACTCTAAATGTACATTTCGACTGCTAAGCAGTCATCACCAGTAGATTAAAAACGGGTAATCTTGCGAGGAATGCTTTCCTCGAGCTAGCGGGCAAGAATCACAATCACACCTATAATATTATTACTCTTCGCAGAGCCGATGCGAATGTCACACTTCATTCAATGCTGAATAGACAACAATATTATGTCAAAGTACTACCAATAGAGGGACCTGACAGTCCCAACGTTCAGAACTTCTGGTCCCTACCAATAGAACAAACCAAAAATTGCTTGGTGCAATAAGGAGGTAGCTCCGGAACTGCCTCCTTATTGCACCAAACAGACCATCGGGGTAGCTGGCCATATTAATATCGTTTTCTTGGTATAAATCTTCCTCCTCATTTTCATCTTCACTTGGTTGGTAATCCATATCACTTCCTTGCTCAGAATTTTCATTTAATGCACCCGCTTTAATTACTTCAGAAGGAGGTTGAGAAATTTGCTCTGAAATAATCTGATAATTGAGTAGATTTTCGTTGTTGGATTCAAATCGTGGTACAGTGTCTGTATCTTCGAAGAGTATAACTTCCGCATTTTGAATAATTTCTCTTATTTTTTCTGGGCTAAAAGCTTCGGTTAATACATCACTAGGAAAGTAATTATGGAATTGATCCGTGCCCCTTGTTCGATTTGTGTCTACATTATCAGTTATATCTTTGTGAGATCGCGGCTCGGAATTTTCTATTTCGCATGCTTTCTTTGCTAGTTCCAGGATTTTCAATGTTGGTGTTGCCATTATTGTTCTCTATTTACAAAAACATTACTCTACTACTCCCTACTCTATGCTCAAACATAAAATTAAATTAAAGCAATTAAAATATTTCACTTACCAGATTACACCAAAAAAACTGTAACAAGCATACACTTTGCATTCAACCAACAACAGCTGAGATTGCACATACGAGGTAATTCTTTTAAATTTTTTCTTTGCTATTATACGAGGTAATGAATTTCGCTATTACCGACGGAACTCGTTAAAAGTATTATTCTAATTTGCTCATAAATGGGTGACGGAGTATCTAATTTATAACTAGCGCCACAAACCGAAAATTAAAAAAAAAATGCGACTTACGAGGTCCTGCCTTTAGACCCTCGATTTGCAACGTAGCATATTCTGGAACATGTAGCCGAAACTTGTTGCTCGAAACATGACTATTACTTATTATCTGTGATATGGTATGAAGCACTCAACGCATAATGCAACGTTACATTTTTGGCAGATTATATCTGACCGGCGTTGTTGCTTCTTGGTACTGCAATATCCACAACGTCGACGGGTTCCTTTTGTAGGAAGATGTAAGCCAACATTATTTAGCCTTGTTGCATTTAGTGTAGTAGGACGGTTCTGAGGATTATTTCTCTTCCTCCCACGACCAGTCTGTGGTACAAGACCGGACCACAATAATCTACAATAAGTTCTGATGCAAGGGCTGATCGAAAATTCAGGTGGGTCATTGGTTTCGTGTTATGTTTTGACATGTGCAGTGTGGTTTTGTATAAAATATAGCTGTTCACGATACAGAACTCAAGACAATAGTAAAATATTCTCATCCACCAACGACGACTTTTCCAGGAAATATATGGAGAGTGCAACTGATCAAAATGATCTATACCTCCCATGTACATATTATAATCTCTAATAACAACAGGGTAGGTGACTGATGCCCTAGAATCGTCCTTTTGTGTTCTTAGCACTTTTGTCGTCTCTTGAGGGTTGTGTATGGTGCTTATCACGCAAACAGATTTCTTTCCACTATCTTTCCACTTTGATACTGAAATATTTTCTGCAATTACTCCATCAATTCTCCTTTTTTCATATCTCTGTCAGAATTCAGTCAGATTTTGGAAAGTATTTTCTGGTTTGCCTTATCGTAGCACCGCAAAAAATTTCTTTCGTAAAAGTCTTTCAGCTAGTATCACCGAGGAAAAGAAATGGTCCAGGCAGTAGCTGAAGCCTTCAAAGGCATGTGACAAGGCACTTACTACAGGTTCTCCTAAAGAATTACTTTTATTTGCGCTAGAATCCGCCTCATCGTATATCGTCATTCCTGTTATTGCGCAGGCTATAATCCATACTTGGAAGCCCCGTTTGATGGGCTTTATCAACATGTATTGTTTTAGGCTGCTTCATCCTTTGTATTTCACCATCGATTCATCAACAGATAAATATCGTGACGGATGGAACAGCATTTTGAACTTTTTGTCGATGTAATCTAAAAAAGGCTTTATCTTATAAAGTTTGTCGAATTCAACTTCTCCTTTTTTGGCATTATAGAGTTATCATTTAGGTGAATATTTCGAGTAATTTTTAGAAAGCGCTTCAGTGTCATAATATTCTGTATTCTGGCAACATTGAAGTTGCAATAGCTATTCCAGTAAAGTTTCATGCTAGGTAGGGTATAAAAGCCCATTATTATTAGTATCCCTAAATAGGCTTTGAGCTCATCTACATGTAATTCAAGCAGTGTGGTTTTGTACGGCGTATAAGTTTGATTGTTCTACAATGTATTGCAAAAATATTGGAGACAGAACCTGTAAGATTATTTGTACTGGACTGCTTAGGTTCAATTGCGTACTTCTTGTAAGGTTTATCAAATTTACTGTTGACAAAGTCGGGTGGCACCGTTGAAGTTTTCTTCCATACGTGATCTTCGTCCGAAGAGGAACTACCAGGTGTTTCTTCGTCGTAGTCAGTTACAACTCTTGGCGCAGGCACGTCTTGGTCGAGGACATCATCTTGTAGATCGTCCCGTGTTGCCGATTCTTCTACTTCATCTGAACTCGCATACGATGGACGTATAGAAATCTTGATGTAGAAGGAAGATTATCCTCCGCGTCTTCATCACCTTCGGCTTCCGAGTCGATGGCCATGTCATCGGTAACATAGTTGATCAAATAGTTTACGTCGTCAGGATTATTTAGATCAAAATACTTCTTTTTTTCCATCTAAATAAATACATAAATAAATAAAGAAAATAATCCTTAGCTTCCGAAAAGAGAAATATAGCAGAAAAGAGATTCTAAACATTTACAGTGCTGAATTATACTTGGTTCAATAAAAAACTACATACAATTTAGCAACGTCGTGACGAATGTATGAATATTATCTTTGCCAAAACTGCCACAGGATAAACACAACATGAATACTAATTACTATATATTAGACTATATGTTGAAACAATTTTACCGAAGAAAAATGAAAACTTACTGAATAATTAATTTTTTTCGAACCGACTGTATTTCGCGAAATATCTAACCTCAAAATTCTAAAATTATTATTTTCAACCCCTAAGGAAACCACCACTGAGTGCATTATTACTGATAAAGAAAATATGGATCATATTGAAGACATTACTTACATTTATTTCAAAACTTTCATCAAGTAAAAGCGCAAAAATCACAAAACAAGGCACTAATCTCGGCACTAAACGCACAAACTTTCGTTGGTACAAATATGAACCACTTATACTTCAAGCGCTGGCAGATAGCACCACAACCTAAATGCGGTACAAATATGTACCCAAGAGACTTCCTAGGATAGCCAGGGACTTTAAGAGCTATAATAAAGCCGGCTACTCATTACGCGGTACTTGACAAGTACTTGTACTTGTTCAAGTGTAGTTGTGTACATGTACAAGTTCAAGTTTGGTCTATACACTACGCGGTCACTCCGTTTTTATGAAGTTTGTAAGAAGGGTCCCAGATAATTCTTTCCTTTTCATAAAGGTCCAGAAATTCCATAGTTGTGTCGTTAGACCACTCCATCATTAAATAATAAAATATTTTAAACAGTGTTTATAAGCGCAGACTTGTCAAGTAATGTGGCGCGACTACAATAAACATTCCTTGCTCACTACTTGGCGCCTTTGACATTTAACGGTTTACCGACTGCGGACGGCAAGTACAAGTAGCATGCCGATTTTCATGTCGGTTTCGTACACACTACTCGACATTTGCCATGTATTTGTGAAGTACCGGGTAATGAGTAGCCGGCTTAACAAGCAATGGAAATGCACCATAACCCGTAACTGCAAGTGGTACAAATACGTTCCAGACTCACTTAAAGGGTTAAACCATCCATTTGTAGAATGATTATAAATGCAGCCAGTTGGTCCACCTTCTAGCCACTCTGGGTACAGATATTTTGCCGTATGTACGACGTATAAATTTAGTAATTTCCCATCTCCAGTCGCGGCAAACATAACTGAAGTGGATGATTTAGAGTTATCATCCAAAATTTTTCTGGCATGTTTGTTTCCTCTCTTAACCCATTAGTGTACAAGGTCTACTGGAGAAATTTTTCTCTTTTTTCGGTAAAAACACTATTTATTAACTAAATAAAAAGCCATATTATGAAAAAAAGTTTAACATTTATTTATTATTGCATGATTTTTTATTTTTTAACAAAAAATCACCAAGGTAGGAAAAAATACGCTGATAAACGGAAAAATACTCAGAAAAATGTTTAATAAATTTTTCTACAAAAACAATACAAAATAAAATTTGTGCCATATTTGATACAATATGCAACAAAAAAAAATGGAATCGGAGTAAAAATAGATTTATTGTGTGTGAAACCGAATAAAGCAGTTTCGATCCTTATTCAGACATAGTGGAAGTTGACATTTATAGCAGTAGATATACGATTGGGACTTGCAATTTGAGTATTTACATCGATTTCTTGCATTTTCTCGCTACTCAGGTAAATGGCCCAAACCGTCTTTACGTACTTCTTGTTGAGGTAGTTCTCAAGCTGCACCGCGTTTTCTTTATTTTTCGTTAGCATTTTGCAGGTCTGTACTGGGTCTTCCTCTCTTTCTGGTAAGGGAAAGTTTACGAGCTTTACATAAGCCATCTGCTATAGCTGCCTTGAAGTCTGCCAGGGGCATGTACTCATCGTTATATTGTATCCTCCACAAGATCCTGCTGTTTACGGCACACATATCTATCATGTGGAAAAATATCCTCATGTACCACTTTTTCGATCTTAGTTTTATGCGGTAGTATCCTAGCATGGAGTCCAATAAATCCACACCTCCCATATATTCATTATATTTGAGGATACTTTGAGGGCATTGTATGGGTATTATCACTCTTGAAGAATCATTTTTTGGCTCCAGTTGGTTTACTTCCTACATAAGTAGATAAAGTTGTAACAATTTTATTGTCGAACCGCAAAACAATACTATGTTTGACATTGTTCTTCATGGCAATTTTTTCTAGCATGGCTCCTCTTCCGCTTTTCTTTAGTTCTTTCTCTGTATGCATAATACATCCTGACACACGATTCAAACGAACAGTACCAAGGGGTAGAATACCATTTTTAGTTAAATGAGTCATCAGCGGCATGCTGGTAAATCAATTATCAAAAAAATTTTTATGATTTACATGCTGTGGTATTCTACTGGATTGTTTTACTACAACATTACTACTAGCTCGTAGGTCAGGTGCACCTAGAGGAACGGTGTTCCTTTGTGAACCACAAAAAAGTCGTAACTAAAACCTGAAATTCCACTTATAACGAATACCTTGTAGCCCCATTTGTGGGAGTTTTTAGCGTTGTATTGTTTGATACTAGACCGAGTCTTAGTTGGAATTATTTGTTCGTCTACTGCGATGTGCTCTTCTACTGGAATCAAATGCAAACGATCTTGTAAATTTGTTAGCAATGGTCTAATCTTAAACAACTTGTCATGCCCTGGGTTATCTTTAGGTATAAAGTCTTCGTTGTTGTTGAAATGCAGAAAACGTTTGATTTCTTCCCACCTGTTACAAGACATTACCGTAGAGACCGCAGGATGACCTATGTGAGGTGACCAATAATATCTTGCCTGCGGCAAGTGAATAATTGACATGTATATGCACATTCCAACAAACTGATCTATTTCGTCTTCCGAAATGTTTGCGGGTCGTTAAGGACGCTTTTGGGAACAGTATAGTTTTATTTGTACACTAATTGTTCTTACCAGTTCTTTAGTAAATAAAAACAGAAAATATTCCAACGGGGTCTCCAGTACAGTTACTTCTGGTGACATATTTTGGCTTCCCAAAAATTTGATCTCTTCTGGATCTCTTATGAGGTTTCCAATCTTCCAAGTGCCGAGATAAAGTTTTTCAGCCAGTTCTGATAGTGGAATGTTATCATCGTCGTCATTGTAAGAGGGTGTGTCATCGTCTTCAGTAGACTCTGGTATAATATCTTCATCTGTAGTATGTGTATTCTCTTCCTCGAAATCCAATTCGGGGGCTAAAATTCTGTCGTCCTCGTCGTCTGAGAGACCAGGACACTCACTTTCATTATCACTCGGTAAATCCTGAATATACCTGGTGGTCCCGTAAAATAAACTGGAATCCATCTGAAATGAACAATATTTATATATACGTTGTTCTTTTCATGCATGTTGTACCACGAAATACGCAAATGCATGCTGTCTCAAATATGACTCAAACAATATTTTGCAAAAAACATATAGTCAGAAATATTATTTTGTTATAAACTCACCTTCAAACGAAAGGGGAAAGGAAGCATTACACAGTAGTATTTTTTCTAACCGCAATAATAATACTTTTCATACGAAAAAACGGCACTTAAACTACACTTTGCACGTGGAAGCACAATTCTTGCATGCTGCAACTTGCATAAGCGACGATCACGTAGTCTTATGAAAAAAAGGTGGGGGTTTCATGTTTCTACAGTCACCGAAGCGTCCCAGATATGCTAAACTACGCAGAAATGAGCAAATTATATTATTGGTGTTAGAAAAAAGAATTTTTTTTGTTAATATCATATATGACACGCTATGCAATAAGGGGTTAAAGAAAAAAATACAGGGTGTCCCTTTAAACGGACATCATACATCTCGTAACTTATTATTTTGATGTGTGATCTAAAATAAAGCAATATTTTGGATGTAATCCAATATCACATTTGGAACAAATAAATTGGGATTTTTTACCACAATGTCCACACCGTCTGTGGTAGTCGATCAAATGATTTATTTTGTCGTATCTTGCCTCAGGGTTAATTGGTGGATGGACCTGTCCGTTATTTGATTTTACCCCATAAGTTTTTAAAAAAGAGAGTGCTAAATATCGTCTAAATGACAATAAGTTACTACAATTAGGATCTCTTGGATATATTTTACGCATAAGTAACCAAGAGTTCACTACAGTTGCGTCAAACAAATGAGAAAATATAAGCCACCACTATTTGCGTTGGCGCATTTGAGTACGATAGCAGGCTATTAGCATGTCAAGTTTATCTACTCCTCCCATTCCTTGATTATAATTGTGAAAAATTTTTGGTTGTGGAACAGAATATCGAGTCGCAGACTTTATCTCTGTGTTTTCAAAATTTGACGCTGCAGTGACTATCTTATTATCCTTCCATTGAAATACAATGACTTTTTCACAATGCCTGTAGTCAAAGTCACCACGTTTTACCGTTTTCCAATTTTTTGCGCTCTTTAAATCACAATTTGCCAATCTGTTTTTTGTACTGTGCCCGTTGCACAATATCCCAGTTCAGCTAATTTGTTCATGAGGTGGATCAATGTAAAGTAATTATAGAAGAATACCTTGTATCCTAGATGATGAGGAGTTTCTCCCAAACCTATTAGTTTCAAAACCATATTTCCACCTACGCCGAAGTCTTCAGTTGGAGCATCATCTTGGTTTTTTCCAGTGTAAATCCCGAACGCTGGCCTATAACCATCGCATGTGCATAAAGTCCAGGTTTTGTGTCCGAAACGGATTGGTTTGCCTTTTATCAACTGTTTTACGTAATGACGACCATAGTATGGTATCATACTTTCATCGATGCTCAAGAATTCCTCAAGCTCGCCGAATTTTGGGAAATTCTCATTCAATTTTGTAATTAGAGGTCGCAGTTTATATAGCTTGTCATTTAGATCTAATTTTGAGTTGTCATTTAGATGTAAGTGTTTCAAAATTGCTTCAAACCTATGTAAGCGAATACTGCTGGAAAGAAGTTTAGGAACATCCGTGTATGTTGACCAATACGGCCAATTCCAATTCCAGCCCAAACCATAATTGTTCCCCCTTGGTACCGATCAACTTCCTGAACAGTTGCCAAACGATTTTCATTTCCAGGTCTCCTCCACACCCTTAGTCTTCTAGAATCTGGCCTCAAACCGAATCTGGATTCATCTGTGAAGAGCACGTGAGCCCAGTCTTGTTCTTGCCAGTTGATGTGTTCCTCGGCCCATTCTAATCTCTGTGCGCGATTTCCGTGAAAGCACGGGAACTTTAACAGGGCGTCGAGCGTGCAGATCAACTTCATACAACCTATTTCTTACAGTTGGACCACTGACTACCACTTGATGGATATTTTGGAGCTCAGGTTTTAGCTGGTTGGCCGTAAGATTTCGGCTACGAAGACATTGGATTCGAAGAAATCTATCTTGTACAGCATTCGTTTTCCTGATGGGGCCAGGATGTCTTTCTTTTACATCACCAGTTTCTTGATAACGCTGCCACAAACGCCCAATGGTACTTTTACAAGAATGTACAGCAGCCGCCACATCTCGAATAGTCATACCTCCTTGTATCATGCCCACAGCTCTTAACTGAATATCACGACTAAGATGCACTCTTTCCATCTTTATTGGTTCTAAGACCCAACTTGTTTCTTAATTCAATACACATAAACTGAGTAAGGGAGATGAAAGGCTGATATGGTCTCGATGGGGGTACGATGCCGACTAAGTACTCCTCTTAAAAATCGAGTAAGGCCACGTAGTATCTCCTGACTGTAGTCGTTAAAGACTGTAGCGAACGAGGAAGGACGAAGGGCGGTGTCCGGCGCCTGAAAACCGGATTTTGTCGACTAAGGAAGCTTATCCTAACAGAAAAGCCTGGTCCTCCTAGTAAGGGGGTTTGGAGTTGGGCCAGCACCTCATCGACTGGAAAAACAAAAATTCTGCTAAAAACACCGTTAAAGAGCCTCGGAACTGGACTGGAAATAACCTACGACGACAACTGGCGAGTAAAAGGACTATGAGACTGGTAAATTGGAACGTGCAAGGACTAGCAAACAAAACGCCGGAAATTTTAATTTCTCTAAACCAGAGTAAAGCGGATATAGCAATTCTAACAGAAACCAAAAAGAAAGGAAAAGGAAATGAAGAACTGGCAAATTATGTACACTTTTGGACAGGGGTAGATAAGAGTCAGAGAGCGGCAGCCGGAGTTTCTATTCTAGGTAACAAAAAACACAAAAAATATATCAAAAGCTACGAATACAAATCAGAAAGGATTATGAATTTGACAATGTCTGTTTATGGACGTATTACCACAATGATCGCTGCGTATGCACCCACGGATGACTCCACACAACAAATAAAGTATGACTTCTATGAAAAATTAACAGAAGTAATAGATAGTATACCTAGAAACCGAGAGATAATTATTACAGGTGATATGAATGCTAGAATCGGAACAAAGCTGCAGGATGAAGTAGTAGGGCAATTTGGAGAACAGATCGTTAACAACTCAGGAGAAATGCTCATTGAATTTTGTAAACAGTATGCTATGAGGATTATGAATGGATTCTTTGAACATAAAATGATTCACAGATACACATGGGAAAGACCATCGCTACAACAGAAGTCTATGTTAGATTACTTTATTACCAAACAAAAAACACGAATTACATGGCAAGATTGCAGAGTTAAAAGAGGACGGAACTGTGGGTCCGATCATTACATGCTACAAGCTAATCTAATATATACATTCAACGACAGCAGAAAAAATCAACAACAAATTGAAAATGAAGCCAAAAATGTAACTGTAGAAGACAATAAAATTCAGAAGTACAAACTACATCTAATGCAGCAACCCAGTATCAAACATCTGTATCAAAATCGCCTCAAAATAGAACTAGAAAAACAACCAATAAACGAAGACATAGAAACGGAATATGAGAATATTAAAACTGCACTACATTCAGCAGTAATACAAGCTCTGGGTCCAGTACCCCACAAGAAAAATAGACAAAAACCTCCCTGGTTTACAGAGGAAATAGAAGAATTGATAAAAGAAAAAATGAAGAGTTTCAACAATTGGTTAACACTAAGAAATGATGAAAGTCGAGAAATTTATAAAAGGAAAAATAGAAACGTGAAAAGAAAAATAAAAGAGATAAAAAACCAGTTCTGGGAACAAAAATGTAACCAAATTGACAGCTTAATTGGCGGAGCACAATCAACGGAGGTATGGAGAACCATCAAACAGATGAAATCTAATGAGACAAATAAAACTTTCAATCCAATAAACATTAATGAATGGGAAAACTATTACACTAATTTATTAATAGAGAATCGGATATATCAAAGCAATATACAACTAGGACAAAATAATCAAACATCAAACAACCAATTAACTATAACAAAAGACGAAGTTGAGACACAACTGAAGAAAATGAAAAACGGCAGATCCCCGGGCCCAGGTAACATACCGGTTGAATTAATCAAAAATGGTGGAGAAGAAATCATCAACAGATTAACAAGATTATTGAATGAATGCTGCAAGTGGACTAAAACCCCCCAGGAATGGAAACAAGCTTATCTTGTTTCGATTTTTAAAAAAGGAGATAGAAAGGATCCAGGCTGCTACAGGGGTCTTAGTGTTATCAGTAGCATGAGTCGTCTTTTTGGAAAAATATTGAACTACAAACTTAATAATGATATGAGAGGAAAAATTAGCGAAGAACAAAGTGGATTTACTTCGGGACGCTCATGTGTCGATAACCTTTTTATTCTGCAACAACTTGCGGAAAAAAGAATATCTACAGGAGAAGAACTACACTTAGCTTTCATTGACTTAGAGAAGGCGTATGATACCATACCTAGACAAAAACTTTGGGAAGCTCTAAAATTATTAAATATTGATGTACAGCTGTTAGCAATGATCCAAGAATTGTACGATGGAAATATAGCCTATGTCAAAATGGGAAGAGAACTATCAAAACTTATTAATACAACAAAAGGGTTAAGGCAAGGATGCTGCTTGTCTCCTCTACTATTTAACTTATATGTGGAAGTGGTTTTAATAAACTGGAAACGGAGCTGCGAAAATATGGGCGTACCTGTAAACGACTACCGACTTTTTACTTTGAGTTTTGCCGACGACCAGGTGGTCCTAGCACAGGATTCATTTGATCTTGAATTCATGATAAAAAGATTGTATAAAGAATATGAAAAATGGGGACTACATGTAAGTTTAAAAAAGACCGAATATCTAGTAGTTAATAGTGAAGCAAGATTCGAAGTATTAATTAATGAAGAAACAACAGTTACACAAGTAGAAGAGTTTAAATACCTGGGTGCTATAATGGATAAAAATGGACTTGGAGTAAGGGAAATTAAACATCGGATTCAGGAAGCAAAGAAGATAATTGGCTGCCTTAACTCCCTATGGTGGGACAGAAATATTTCAAAAACAACAAAAAAACGGATAGGACGATCAATGGTTGAAGCTAGCCTTTGTTATGGAAGTGAAATCTGGACAATTAACGCAGACATGAGACGCCGGTTAAATGCAGTAGAAATGGACTACTTGAGGCGTAGTGCAAGAGTATCGAGACTTCAGCACGTAACCAACGAAGAAGTTAGAAATCAAATGGAAGCAACGGAAACAGTGCTAGATAGAATAGAACGTGGAGCTTTACGATGGTTTGGACACTTAATGAGAATGCCCGAAAATCGTTGGCCTAGGCGTATATTTCGATGGGTCCCACCAGGAAGGAAAAAGCGAGGAAGGCCTAGACGCTCTTGGAACGAAGGGATTAGACAAGCCATGGAACGAAGACAACTGGACGAAGATATGGCACAAGATAGAGAGGCTTGGAGACGGGGACTGGGGAGGCGGCTTAATGCTGTATTATGATAAAATACGTACATTGAAATGTTATTATTATATATTATATTGTAGTGTATTATCAACCCCAAATATATATATATAAACTGAGTAATCTAAAGAGCAAAAACACCTTTTCGATACAAATGTCATCAACTTAACACAACTGTTTTACAAAAACAAAATGAAACATCGCCAACTGGATCTAGAAATTGTCAGAATAAAGCTCTGTATGCTATAATCACAAAACATGTTGATTAACGTTTGCAAACATACTTTCTACGTTTGTCCCCTAGACCATTTTGATGTGTGTGTGTATAATTGCCAAAAGTTCACATAAGGATAACCTGAAATTATTATACTCAGTGAGTATAACGTCCGTTTAAAGGGACACACGGCATTAGACATAATTTTCAAATAGTAATAGGAAAGCAATTTGATTCATATTGTAAATAATATTTACTTCAAACTTATTAAATTTTAAATTTTATATGAGACGAAGCGCATCAACAGCTTAGGTTATTAGCGCTTACTTATATCTATACTCTATTACATTATATGCAATTATACGTTTTTACAAAAAGTTTCCATTACATTTGTCTATATTGGAACTTTGATTGCTTCTATAAAATTTAATATTTGATGTACGGATTATTTTTGATTGCTGAGAGCATCTTTGATATTGTTGGGAATGTGGAGAGTATTCTTCTGGACAAAAAACTTGATGCAGTTGATGATGATGCGTTATGAATATTTTTAAATCTTCTGTAGTACAATGGTTGTCATTTTCATTAAATGTGGTGGCCTGTTTTGCTAGTTGATCCACTTGGTCATTTTCATAGATGTTTGTATGTGGCGGGATCCATATTACTACTACTTCGATGTTTTTTAGTTTTAATTCAGTGAAAAGTGTGTGGATTGTCATTGTATATATTTTGAATCCCTTGAATTGCACTGAGAGAGTCGGTTAATAACACGTAGTCATTTGTACAACGATTATTAACGTATGAAAGTGCTTTTTTAATAGCGTAAAGTTCTGCTGTGTATATTGAGCACATGTTGTTAAGTTTATACGATTCAATATGGTTTTGAATTTTAAATGCACTTCCCACTTTGTCACTTATTTTAGACCCTTCTGTACATATTTGTAGATGATTTGGGTAATTCAGTAGTGTTTCCTTTAGCAAATGTTTAAAGTAAATTGGGGATGCATCAGATTTGTGTAATTGGGAGAGGGATAAATTTTTTCTGGTAATGATATTGTCCACGGGGCGGTTTTTCTATTACAGAGATAAAACTATTCATAACAGGAGTCTGAGTCTATATTATAGGACTCAGATGCCGAGGTTTGATCTATTACAGCTTTATTTAGAGCAAGTTGTTTTTTAATATTACTAACTATTCGCGTAAACCGGTATTTTATTTTTCGGTGAGTAAACTGTGGAAGTCTTGAAGAGTAGCTACAAGTAATTCTGCGTGTGTCATAAATTTTTCAGCTACTTGTAAGGGATTTGGAGCAGAGTAAACTTCCCTTATAAATTTTTCAAATTCTGGGTATGTAAAACTATATTTGGCTTAGTCGGTATCTAGTAGTTTTTTATAGGTTCCAGAAGTTGGTCTAGCGTTGGTTCGTCTTTGTCTGTTTCCGTTTTCAGTTTCTTGTTTTTATATGTTAGTTTCTTCTTCTTTTTTTGTAGACGTAATTCGGAATGTGTTTCTCTTCTTCTTTTTCTGAGTCTTCTGGAGCTATATTTACTAAATCTTCTTGCTTCATTTCTTCCATAAGGTTATTTAAATTTGTGAATGCGTTTGCGCTTTCTTCAACAGGGGTGTCGGCTGTTTCTGTTGTTGTAGATGGCGGATGGCGTTTATTGGATCTGTTTTCTTTTGATTGCTGCAGCTCGTTTTGTTAGTTATTTTGATACATCTTGAAGAAATGTGACCATATTGGTTGCATTTAAAGCATTTTAATTCATCAGATTGTATGTATATTCTATAGCTAGCTCCTTCATAATTGATTATTATTGAATCTGGTATGGT
>JABXWE010053090.1:0-12373 GCA_014611495.1 Limonius californicus | reverse complement strand
CATCGAAGATACTAAGGCAATGGTTATTGTATCAAACGAAAAATACCATGAAATCGATATAGAAGGTAAAGCAATAGAACAGATCAACATTTATTACTACTTGGCTACAATCAGAAGAAAATAGATAAGAAAATAATAGAGTAAATAGGAAAAACTGGAACATCAATTAAAATGCTAAGAACAAATTCCTGGAGCAAAAAAATATTGAAAAGATAAAAGCCCAAGTATATCACACGGCTGACAGTTATGGAAAGGGGATTTTTAAAGAAAATCGAAAGGATTACAGGAAGAGACAGGTTAAGTAATACGACAGTAATAGAGCAACTAAACATAAAACCTACTTAGAATGACAAACGGAAGAATACCATACAAATATTTAGAGCAAGAATGCAGGGAAAAGGTACAGTGGGATGACGGAGAATGAGGTGGAAAGAATAAGTAAGGCAAGCTCCATAGAAACGAGGAATTCAGGGGAACGAAACCAAAACCCTAGCACAGGACACGAATATATGGAAATCAAAATACATGAAATACCTTTAAATGTAATGTAAAATGTATCACTACAGTCTAACAACTAAAGGTATACTGGACTTTTAAATTAAAGAAATAAAATAAATAATATCAGCTTTAATTTGTAGAATCACAATTAACTTTATCACAGGAATTATAGAAGACAGCAACAGCGCGTATGTTAGCAACAAAGCAAATAAACTAATTAACAAAATACCTGGTAAAGTTTATAAGAATATCTAATTTTTAAAGAGAGTAGATCAACAACCCCCCTTATGGGGGACGCCCATGCCCAACAATGGGATACTGCGGGCTAAAAAAAAAATCATCCATTAATATTACGCACAGTATCGGGCTTAACACACTTATATGTCGTAAATCATCTTTTGTTACGAATCCTTGTGACTACATGTTGTGAGTTTTGACGTAGTTAGTGTTCTGTAAATACAGGGTTTTTATTACGTCAGTTAGCTTCTTACTGTCTCCACTTTATTGTAGGTTCTTCCATATTATGTTTCTTGGTGCTCTATCGAAACCCTTTTCCATATCTATGAACGCTAGTTATGCCTCTCACCCCTGACTCAATAATTTCCTAATAATTTATTTCGTGGTGAAGATATGGTCCAGTATGACCGAATAGAACGAAGAATAGTATAGGCAAAAAGGAAGTATCATTCAGGTTGGATATGAACCAGTCTCCTCTTCTGAATCCACTTGGGATTCACCTAATTCACGTTTCTGCTAGTACCCTTTCATAGGATCAGTAGTGTAATCTTCTTATAGTTTTGACATTCTTTACTATCACCTTCCTTATGTAAGGGCAGTACAACACCAATTTCCCAGTCCCTCGGAATTCTTCCTTCTTTAAAAGCTTTATTATAGATATTATGTAATAAGTTAACTCCCTTGTCTCGCATGTGTTTAATCATGTCAGGGGTTATTCCGTTATGACTTAGGGTTTCTCAATTTCTAATTTTCGTAACAGCTTCTTCGATTTCAACTACAGTCCGTTTCCACATCAATTCATCAATCCCTATCTTCTCCTTATTGTTTTCCATTTCTATCTTGCTTAGATTAAGTAGCTCACAATCTCGTATATACAATAGTATATAATTGATTTATCATCTTTTAATAGTTATCAATTGAATTTTTTGCCTTTCCTAATTGTTTTAATAGCTCTATAAACTAGTTTACGATTACCTTTGTTTGTCTCTTCTAATAGTTTTCCAAAATCTTCCCAAAGCTTCTGTTTGGCATCCAGTATGATATTTTGATCTATCCTAATATTTAAGTATTCCTGCCATATTTGATGCTTGAATTTAATTATCTTCTGTTTTCTTCATTCCACCAAGAGGTTTATTTTCTCTTGTTGTTTTAATCGTTCCACGTGCTTGTTTAGCTGCTTCTATTATTATTTCTTTAAATATTTGCGGTGTGTCTCCAGCGTTTTTTTGATCTATACTATTTCCTATTCTTCTTATTTCTTTGTTAATGGTTTCATAATATTTACTAGCTATTTCCTATCTCTCAATTTGTATGTTCTTATATTGCCCTTTTCCGCTGCTTTTGTACCTACAATTTCCTTCCTGTGGCGTTCATTCATGTTTGAAATTGGATTGGAGGAGGAGCTGTAAATTCAGAGATAACAGGAAGTTGCGATATCACTCGGCTTGATTTAAAAAAAATAATATATCGAAACTCGGTAATAAATGGACAAGATTTTACAAAATAGAACAATCGAGCTGTATACATCAAATACACTTGATACGCTTCCGGAGAACATTTTTGAAACGAAATTTTGTGGGAGTGAATGAACGCAATGAACATTTACTGAATTACATGAAACTTTGCTACTTATTATTATATTTCTTTACTATATAAAATATAAAATGTACTTTTGAGGCGAGGAAGTTCAACTGCCCCACGCTATATAGTAAAATTCAGCAAAAATATTGTATATAATGTGGATCCTGGTAAATATTGAGATACTAAAATTCTTTTCTTGTCTCTTACTGGTTACGAAATCCTATGCGTCATGTACTGTATGAATAGCAAAATCCCAATTATTGAATTGAATCCCAATACATTTTTATTTTGGGGTACCTGTAATAGAAATTTAACAAGAAACTGCTTTTTTTAGGTTATGGGAATGGAACCAGAGACGTTGAAACATACTGAATAATGTATCTTTAAAATAGCATTCGATACGTCTTCTAAACAATTTCAGCTGAATCCTCTCTTCAAAAGAGCCAAATATGGAAATAACACTTTTTTTGTAGTAGATGTAGCTTGGTGTTATTCCAATAATGAGTTCTGGAATCGTGAACAATGACGTTTTTTAAAAGTATAACAGTTTTCAAACATATTACTTTATTATAACGTACATTTATATTTTTCCAATTACATATTTTTTTTGTGGAATGCATTTTCATTACAATTCATTATTTTCATATTGAAAAGCCCGAAGAGTTTATTTTTATGGCAACAATGTATACACATTAACCGTTGTAAGTATTGCTTCCCACCGAGAAAAGCAATTATTTTAGGATGCCGAATACTACAATCCAATAAAAATATTTAAATTAAGCAATTTTTAATAATATTTATTTAAACATAAATACTTATTACGTAAATTTGGATCGCAGCTGGAATGGTTGTGTAAAATATTCTTCTGTAAATATTAAATCTAAGCTCTGCTTTATTCCCTGAACAAATTGATTCATTAATGACATTGTTGAGCTTTTGAATATTATTGTTAGAATAAGAAATATAATTCGTAATTTAAATACTCCGGAAAGTTTACTTCGGCTTGTATAAAGAAATATGTATTTTTTAAAGCACGACTGAACAAATAATTAAAAAGTTTCCTTCATTAATTAATTATTAGAAGGTTTTTAAATGAGATTTTATTTTAATAAAAACCCTGCCAAACAAGATACTTAATCTAATTAAATATTAATCACGTACCGAACGGCCATTTTTAGATGAATGCCATTTTTTGTAATCCCTTAAGCACTAAACATACTAAACAACCAGTACGATATTTCCGATTGCTCTCGTTTACAAAAGCGCCTGAATGTGCCCTTGGCGAAATCGCATTTCTACAATCCAGCGCTTAAATTCAAATGAGAACCGAATGGATGATTGTCGGTGATTTCTCGGGTTTGCAAATGCACGCACCCACATTCTCAAATACGTCGGTGACAGTTAGTCAATTGTATGAAAATACGTAAAGCTCGTGTTTTCCTGTTGAAATTGAAATGTTAAAATGAACTTCCTGTTAATATCTGTGGCATTTTTTAAATTTAAATTAATTTTGGTAAATTAATATTATTAAATATTATTGGAGTTTGAGAGCATCGTCTAGAGCTAATTCGAAACTTCTTGAAGGAAGGAAATTCTCCAGTCCGTACAGTGCCTTGGTATTTGGGAAGGTTCCTTTAGATGTCGTTTTAGATATACTAATGGTTTAATCAATCGACGCCCGTAAGCCCAACATACGAAAGTTCTGCGACTTGGTATCGAACCAGTGGCTCTCAGTATTGGTATTTTAACTAGTCCTCAAGACCCATTATATAGACAATGCGGCTATCCAAGATTTTTCAATGTGGAAACCCCTTCCTTAGCATTTAAAACAATAATAATTTCAATAAGCCTACATACTCGCTAATACATGGTAAATATCAACGAAAGCTTCATTTGTTTAGCAATATTTTACAAATATTTTCTTAACTATGTTATCCTGTTAGGTAGCCAAATATTTAAGTAATAAAAATAGGTATTCGTTGAACTTTGAAAATATTAGTTCTACCGTTACACCATGTAGGCTCGGGAAACAAGTCATGTAAAGCAATTGTATTAATCCAAATCACTGAAATAGTGTAAAATTAACACACTAGCTGTTATGTGAAATTATGCGAATTTTACACTTGTTCGTGTAAACTGTCCTGTTAGTATCCATCAGATGTGCGAAAACCACACCTTTACTTTGGCTCAGTTTACATGTAGATTCTATTACTATTTGTCTGTAATGTGCTCTTCTTGATACGATATTATGCAATAGTTTGGATAGAAGTTTACCCTAGGTTATACTATAATTTCATATCTAATTTATACAACTGTTGTAATTATTTAATAAATTCGGTGTGCTACTTACACGTGCACTTGCATGTAAGGATACATTTTTTTTGTTACACACTAATATGTAAATATATTTTTGAAGACGAAAAATATGTACATACATACATACATAGATATATATATATATATATATATATATCCTTCCTCAACCCTTACGCGAGCAATATAATTCCAAACCATCACGAATTAGTATAGTTTTAAGCAATATTTTAATACATGGTTGCCATTTCACCTAGGCATCTATTATCTGTTACATGTATTTCTATATATATATATATATATACATATGTATATGTATATACTCACAAACCCTAGCCTCCGTCTTGGAAAACGCACTTTAAATTCGAATCATGGACGCTCAAAACCAACAAAGTAAAAAGACTAAAAGCGTTCGAGTTATGGATATTCAGAATAATACTGGGGACATCTTGAACTGAACATGTCACTAATGTATACATCCTGAAAAGAATGTATAGAGACAAAGGGTTGATACAGTGAAGAAGAGGAAAACCACTTACCTTGGGCACAGCTACCGTAATGATAAATACAATTTACTACAGCTTATAATCGATAGCAAGATCAAAGGAAAGAGAGGCCTAGGAAGAAGGAGGTGCTCGCGGTTGAAAATTTTAAGGGATTGGACCGGAATGGACACCCAGATGCGAATAAGAACAGCGCGAAACCGAGAAGACTTCGTCGTAATTGTTGCCAACCTTCATTGATGAAGACGGCACTTTAAAAAAGATATATATACATATAGCTATCTTACTCGCCTCTATACATACATAACACGACCAGGCCTGCACTTTAAGTAATGAAAATACGCGCGTGTATTAACTAAATTATTGGAGACCAATAAGCACTTCGATGCGCAATTTTTCTTTAACATAACCTCTGTTGTGTCTGTTGTTGGGCCTCGAAAGAGGGGCACCCTGTATCATAACATTATATGAAGCTTATTATTTTCTCTTGCAACTTACAATTAAGCAAATATCCTTGTTATGGTTTTCATCATAAATCATATAATTAAGAGAAGGATGTACTGGTATTCAGTTTATAATCACAAAACATAATACATATATTATAGACATACTACACTTACCAAAATATACCTTGCTGGCGGTCCATGAAAAATCCCCTTTCAGGGACTGCGCCTCCGTAAATGCGTATTTGCGGAGCTAATGCTGCTTTATAATTTTCTATTTATTTTGATGATTACTACACATCCCTGCAAATACTATGCGCAATAAATTAGACATTACGAATAAACGTGAACAAGCTACATAATTATATTGTAATTAATTTAGAATATTTTTTGTTATTATTATTAAATACTATTAACTGCTGTCCTCATTGCTTAGTTTAAATGAAGGCGACTACAGCCACTGTGTTATACAGTAGGTAATAATTATTTATATACCAAATGGATATGAGCTCAACTATTTCACCTCTGGCGCCGTCTGTTTGAGGCATCTACGGAGGTCAGTATGGCAGGCACAACTTACGGAGGTCAGTATGGCAGGCACAACTAGTGTATCTAAAATATGTATATAACAGTGGCGCCACGTGGTGGCCGATCGTGAAACTAGGATGTGTAACTGCATATATGTAAAGCTTAAAATGGCCTCCAACCTAAAATTTGGGAAACACGTCTTGACGTAATAACAGCAAGTGTAAACAACTTATACACATGGGTACATAGTCTTTTCCGATTTTTCGTACTTGCCTCCATTTTTGAAGCAAATTCGACTTCTGCGTACATATTCTGGAAACGAGTTTGACGTTATGCCCATATTCGGTATTGTATAGCTATTCGCCGCGTTCCCGTTCCAATTCGTCACGCACGTTGTCTTCTAGCTCTTCTTCTATTCAACATCGCCCCTCCATTGCTGGTCTTACTCTCTCGTTCCATGAAGGTCTGCGTTTTCCTTTTTTCCTTCTTCCCGGTGGTTTCCATCTCAATATTCGTGATCTGCTGTCTTCCATTCGCATCAGATGTCAGAACCATTTCAGACTTCTCAGTTCGATTCTGTCTGATACTTTCTCTTGTGCTTTCATTGTGTTTCTTATTTCTTCGATAGTAATATGCTCTCTTCTATATATCCCAACACTTCTGGAGATGCAAAATAATACAAATATTTCTATATCTCTAAATACTATCACGTAGAATAACTGCGTAGATACATATTTTGGAACAATACAGTAATGGCTGGTGGTATAAGACTGGTTCACTTTGTTGGTGTGCATGGTAGAACGTATACAATTACTTAATAAATTAATGAAATACATATTTTAAGTTGCCAAAACAAGATCAAAGCAATAGTAATTAAATGAAAATTAAACAGGAAAATCAAATATTAATTTTATTTCTTGAAACACATCTGAAAAATCGAATTTAACAGCGACGTTCCTTTCTTGAATGTCGGTAGCGTTTACAGAAGCAGCACAGTTTAGAAGTTTGTTTCTTAATTGCTCAGCTCGTTTAATTTTTATGCCTACATTTTTATTATTGGGTTTATTATTCGCGCACAGCCCTTAACTTCACAGTCATCTGCACCTCCTGTATCGACTTCTTTTATTTTCCTCTTCAGTCTTCGCTTTAGTTTCCTACCTGAACCTGTATTTCTAGTAGTTTGAACAAATTCCTTACAACTAAGTTAATAATTGAATGTTTAAAAATTACCGTAAGAACACCAAATGAGATCACGAATTTATTAATTACAGAAGTGTTGCATTATATTATGATTTCTAGAACTACTAGAACGCATTAGCAATTTATTCAAATGTCCACACATTCTCATATAAAGAATTTTCAAAAAAATATATTAATCTTAATCCGGGGCAAGCGACGCCGTCAGATACGAGACAAGAAATATCATATTTTTGTCTAGAAAATCAAGCCGAAACAAGTAAATATCTGGTAAGACAAGAATGCTTGACTTGTATTACAACACTATCTATTGCTTCTTCAGAAACAATTCCTTCACAATGACTGCTAACATACGTGCATTTGCTAATAATAGGGTTTTTAGTATTATTTTAATAATGGGGTAAAAATATTTGCAGAGAAACAAAGTATGAAACACTCAGTATATTAAATAGAATAATAAATTATGGAAAGTAATTTCCGATCGAGTATATTTTTCAGAGCACAATTAAAACTACAATGATTTGCAGTGGATGCGTTGCCCTTCTCCATTTCTAGACTTTTAATGTGGATCCTAGTAGACGTTTACTTTCTTGTTAATTCTTATTATTTACCGTAATCTGTTACGTCTAACGAGATTTATACTTTAAAATTGACGTTTTCGACACACCATATAATCGTAAAATTTCCAAAATATGAACTCGTGCAAAAGAAGAAAAATTTTTCTACGAGAATGAAGCAACAGCCAAACAGACAATAGTATGTAATACATACTTCAATAAATAAAAAAAGAAAAGTTCTATCAATATATCTGATGTCAACATATCTGAAGTTAGTTGAAATAATAAGTTATCTGGGGAGCAGAACAGTACAGTTTAACATTTAAGAAAACCTCCCCAATATTTAGAACACCGAAATACGTGTTTCGGCAACTAAGTTGACATCTTCAACAAGAACTGATTAATTTGAACTGTCTAAAGTAGGTTGCGCTAAGGAATAGCTCTGAATATAAGTTCTTCACCAAGTCAACAAGGAAAATCCAATTCTAGGGAGATTTCCAAAGTTTTCTGTACTTGAACCACCGTTTTTATTCAATACTATCCACATCCAGTATATCTTGCTATAAAAACAAATGTAAATAATTTGTTAAGACAATAGTAAATTACGTCAGATGGTACCATTATGGATTTCCAGAACTTCAATGTGAAGATGTAATGCATTTCAGTTAAGTGAATCTTAGTATGCTGCCGTTTATGATATCTCCCTTATTAAAGCCAATTATTGGACACTCTGTATGAATGACAAACCCCGCGGTATTAAACGGATTCAAACAGAATTGAGATTGTAATTACCTCCAATATAATTCATTCAGAACAAGTTTGTTTTTGTAATCTATGGGAATGGAATGAACTTCCACTCTTACACCACAATAATATTTAAATAATGATAGACATTGCATTATAACATTTGCAAACATCCTCTTCGCTTGTTGAAATTGTTTTTAACAATGAGGAAGAGGGTTATCTGGTAAACGAGGTTCTAGGTCATTTACCCGCCGCAGTTTGCTCGCCACCGATTTCTCGATTGCTGATTGCTCGCTGAGAAAGATGCTCCCCAAGACAGTTGCTCGCCATCCGTTTGCTCGACAGCCAACTTGCTCGCACTACTATGTAACTGCATCAACGCAGAAAATTCAGTTTATAGTTTGTTAGGCCCATTCGCTTGTAAAATAATTTAGCACATCGTTTGCTTTATAATTAAAACCTTTACTATTATTTTTAGATACCTTAGGTATAGCAGAGTATTATCTTTTAATAGATTTTGATACGTTAAGGATATACTCGAAAAGAAAAGATGTTGTTTCTATATCAATAAAGCAATTTAATTGATGTTTTGAAAAGTTATTAATTAAAAATAATTTAAAAATAGGAATAGTATTTTATTTTAAGAATAAATTGCTTATGGAGCATCTGTCCGACAAGCAATTGGCGTGGCGAGCAAAGAGACCCGCGAGCAAACAGCAGGCGAGCAAGTGCTGACCAGCAAATGGTGGCGAGCAAGCGGGTGGACAGGACATCGTTTAGGCGCAAAATATTTGAATACAATGAAGTAAAGAGTACACTTTATAATTCTTATGTACTGTAGCGCTCGAAAACATTTCACACTTACAAAATAATTTCTTCTTTTTTTTTGTCGGCCTCGGTTTCTAGTGGTTAGCGCACTTGCCTATAGATCCAAGGGTTATGAGTTCTATCCTGGCTAAGGTCAGTGAACGTGGCCCAAAAGAAGTAAAGTCGTAGATTCCGTCCCACTACCAAGTGTGACATGTTTAAACTCACTATTGGGGTTGACACAACCCAAATAGACAAAATTAATAGTTAGGGTGTACAATGGGCCAAATATATGCTTATTAGAGATACTTGAAAAACTGCGTCCTAGGTCTCGCTCAATTAAAATATAATACAACAGAAAATTCCTCATCCCTAAAACTAACACTCATAACAATTCGGTTTGAACTGATCGCATAGTGTGGACGATATGGTCAAAATAATCTAAAATTCGAAGGTGTGATATCTTTCTGAGCGCTACTAGAGATCCTAACGGTTTTTGAAATAGTGGGATATATTTTCACTTAATGGAATGGAAAAGAATTAAATTAAATTAAATTAAAAAGATCTTTCATACATCCTGTATATGCACCAAAATCTGATATATTGTACCCATTCTAAAAAAAATAGCTTTTACCAAACTTCAACCGAATAACTGCAGACATGCCTACAGTAAGACATCATCCCCCCTTCAAAATAATTTGTGGCACTTATTTCATATAAGGGTAGAGATAATAATCTAAAAAGAAACGTATAGTACATAAAATAATTAAATATTTATTTATTTTATATTTTAGCTACTATAAATGTAAACTGAATCTAGATTTTAATGGCCTTATTGAATTACATCAGACAGTATCTTGCAAATTTAAATTTGAAGTATTAAGCAAAAAATGTCCATATTTTTAATTTTTCAAATAAATGCCTTTTCAGCACAGGAAACAGTATGGAGTTTCAAAAATTACGCCATATGCATGACGTCATAGTCCTTTTTCAGTAAGGAGATTTGTTCTACTAGTTCTGTTGTTCTATTGACGTCGATGTATTTTTTTACCTATAATTGTACTGTTTCGCATGGTTTACAGTTTACAGTGTGTCTTCAGACTGGTTGGATGGTTGGATTCATATTACCAATCTTTTACTATCAACCACTTCTTTAATACAAATCAGTAAACATCACTAATAACATGTTTACCGCAAGAGGGCATCAACTGTAATATTGCCATTACTATTACCCTACTATAACCTATCAAATTTTACATTTTACTACAGTTTGTGGGCAATAATATTAATCCTACCCAAAAGAATCACCCAATAAAGGTCATGCATCAAAGGACTGTGACGTTTTACATTCCACCCATCTAACCATTAAATTACAGCATGAAGTTAATTGCTATTTTGTAATCGACTAATAGTAACAATTCTAATACGATATTTTATATTTATTATGTGGGCAATATACTAACAATATACATAGGTTTTTATATTTTAAGTCTAAACTTGTAGAAATGTAAACGGCAGTTATTTTTTTATGACTATATTGGATTAAACCAGACAGGAAATTACTACAATCGAATGGTTGACCATTTCTATAAATTTAATTTTAGATTACCAGGTAAAATTATCTAATCCCTATATTGCTAAATATGCACCAGTCCAGTGGCTAGAGCACTAGGCTCCGGTGCGAAAGGTCGGGAGTTCAAACCCCCAACCCTCGATACCTGGCTGGGTACCTGCGTTTGAGTGAACAAGGGGTAATAAAGCGGCTGTATAGTGTGTGATGCGCGCCACATCATCACGTGTCATTAATTTGGCATGCGACAACCAGGTGTGAGAGCAAGGATACGGGAGCTCTGACCTTCCGCTTTGCAGACCAAACACCTTCATGGGGCATAAAGCTTTAAAAAAATACTAAATTTTAAAATAAATACCATTACTGTAAGAGTCTACAATTTTTTAAATTACGCCGTTTTCGTGCCAATCTAATCGTTTTTTTTTTATAGAGGCGGTTGTTCTATTGATGGTATTTACTATGATGTTGATATTTACATTTTTACAATAAACTTTGGAAAACCCCTTATCACCACGATATTTAGAACACCTAAATACGTATTTCCGCAACTGAGCTGCTCTCTTCAATAGGAACTTGAACTAACTAAAGTAACGTGGCTGAGGAATACCTCTGGAGAAAAGTCGTTCAACAAGTCAACAATTCCAGTCCAATACTAATAATCTAACAAACAAAGGCTTAAATACTAAATTGCCGTAAGAGTTCGTTACGCCTTACCGGCTAAGGACAAATAAATTAAATCTAAATTAGGAATTGACCCATTACCTGAATTTAAAAGACCCCCCTATTTTTGAAAATATCAATGCTCTCATAGCAATTCAGTTCTTTTGTTGAAGACACTTCCTTTAACAATTGTAGATATTCTAGCTTTGTACCGTGTCCGGTCTCGTAAATATCTTGGACAACACTTTCTATCAAACCTACGATTTTTGAAATACATGTTCTTTAAACCTCATCACAATATTACGTTTAGTTTGCCCAAAATATTTTCCATTACAGTGAGAACAGTCAATTTCGTAAATCCCCAACTTTTCCAAAGCCTTCATTTTGTCTTTAGGGTTTCCAAGCAAGTTCCGAATATTGTTATTTGAACAAAATACAATATTTGAATTGATTTGTTTCCATATTTTATCAAGGGGTTTGATTAAGGGATGGAACGGAATTTTTGATGACATTTCTGGCGATTTCTTCAAAGTGGCAACTTCGTAAAGTCTGGAATTAGAAACATTTAATTTTAACTTACGTTTTCTAATTAAATTATCAATGACCTCTGGAGAGAAACCATTGTAGGAAGCAACATTTTTGATGTACCAATATTCAATCCGGTATCGATTTTTACTTTCCCATACCTTATAGGTATAGGGTAAGTATTGAAATCATGAAAATTTTCGAAATCGA
>JABXWE010053088.1:0-26451 GCA_014611495.1 Limonius californicus | reverse complement strand
CAACATTGCCTGCTTTCAAAAAACATAACCTCCATCAAGAAAAACTAACATAACCCAACTTAATTAATTGACAAATTTCAATGATACCACGCTTTCCCCCAGATTTCCATAGCCTGTTGGATGGCAAATCAATCGTGAATAGATTATATTCATTTTTCAAAAATCATTAACTTTATTTTTTTGAAGTAAAAAATAAAATAAAATTTTGATTGACAACTGCTGATGATACATGGAAAATGCATTTAAGCTGTAGAAGGTTATTACCTAATTGTAAATCCAAAGTGGCAAACACGTAAAAACTTGTCTGGCGTGTGATAACAACAACAGACTGAATAGAAATTACTGACCTACCTAATAGTATTGATTTGTGGCAGGTGATAAGAAATTTTTTTACACTTCTATCTTACTCTCCTTTGCATAACATGTCTTTGAACTCAAAATTTTGTTATTATCCTGCTATATTTAAACAATTCTGGGTCAAATTTTCAATTATTGTTTTCTCATATCTTAAAAGTCCCATTGCCAAAGAAATATTTTATCTAGTTTGTATATATTGTAATCTACCATCGGATTTAATATTTGTAGCTATTTCTGATACACCCTGTATATATATATAATATACAATAATTAATATATAACACCACTTACATTAATTTGTTTAAACAATCCATTATGCAACTGCCAACATCGATCTAATTAACAATTGGTTCTAATAAAAGGTCGACGATAATTGGTTGGATGAGGTCGATAACAACATTTTAAATATCCAAAAGGAAAATCATATCTATTGTGAGTTTCTTGCCTGTATACCATAAAAATTGCGACAGTAAAGTCAATATAGTTGCTGTTCGTTTGCAAACATTTACATTTTAATTTAAAAATAATTAAAAGCACCATCTTTATTTCTTGTACCTATTGTGTAGTTCTATTGCTATCCATAAGACAAGAGTAATCTGTAAGATTTGTGTTTACACATCCCGTTAGGGAAATATTTATGGTAATACTAATTAAAGTTGGTATCATATGAAACGGCATCCGTTTCCTATAATACATCCACGACTTGCTAGTCATAAAACATACCCAAATATAAGAACCAGCTACTGAGAAATTATACATATTAAGTTTTTCAGACAGAAATAAATTATAGGTTATGTTTTAAGTATAAATAAAACCACATGTAGTATTGATGTCATAATAACCAGATCCACAGAAAGAAAGCAATACGAAGAAAATGTAAAAAAATTGCAAACTGTAATTGTTTCGTTGGGGGTTGAAATGGCATTTATATAAAAACAAAAAAATACGAGATTATATTTTTGATTGGGAGAATAAATTGAAATTAAAACGTCATCTTAGCGTAAATACCTTAAAAAATCAATTTGTGATTCAATTTACTTCTACCCACGTATTATTTTCTTTTGTTTTTGTTTTGTGGAGAATACGGGATATTCCGGATAAAATGGTGAAATTAGCTTTTTTTTTGGGGATCCACATAAACAGCTTTCCACTAACATAAGAATATTCAATCATCTGGATATTTACAATTGAAATATGCAAAAAACATATAGGAACGTTTTAAATAAAATTAGGTACGATATGAGAATAAAAACATTTTGGCCCTATATCTTTTGTTATGTTTTCTGATAAGTACTTTCGTAAAAAAAATGTGTTTATAAAGATCATTATAACTTCTAGAAAGGCTATAAAGATAAAATGAGGGTTGCTATTTAAAAAACTATCTATGGCGTTATCTATCAGGACGGGGTGACGTCATAAATTTGCGGCGAACGTTAAAAGATACGTTATAATTCAAATTACGTAATATGTCCCAGGATTATTTCAAAAACTATATTACTATATTTCCCAAGATAGCGGAATGGCTTACTAACTTAACAGGATTTATTTATGTGTATGTCTTACATGCATTATCGTTAGTTGTAATGTATACAGGGCGGCTCATCGAAATTGAACTGGGTGTGTTTTGTGACTCTAAACTTCAATTCTTCCAAAAACACCCGAAAACGTTAAATTAATTTGCCAGGGGGACATACAATACGGCTGTATCCGTTCACTTATCTTCAACCCCAAAAATGACAACGAGTATCAAAAGACATACCATTTGAAAGCTCGATGAATTTGCTTTACAGTAGTGTTTTTATTTTTGGATTCTCGCGGGAATGCAGTCCTAAGTTTCAGGGTAGTAAATATTCTGGAGCATTTATGGAATGATTAGACCGCACTGGTTGGCGAAAACTTTTGAATGTTTTTCGTAGTTGTCGTTGTTTTCTTTGGACATTTAAAACGGTTTATTCGATTTCAGAAAGAGTTGAAATAATTGCGTTTTTCTGAGGAAACGACGAATGTGCCAATAGAAGCGTCGAATTGTTCAACCAACATCATGCAGGTAAGCATGTGAATCGCAAGTATGTCTTATGAGTTAGTGAGAACATTTCGGGACACCCTGCCTGTCTTTATTAAAAAGCGAAATGCTGAAGATCCGGTAAGAAATAAAGCGGTGGAAGTCGTTGCTGACGATCCTACGTTTAGTGCAAGGCACATGATTATTGTATGGGGTATTAATTAAACCAGTATTCAACGAATTCTGAAACACCACAATTTGTATCCCTACAAGATTAATTTGCTTTGAAATTTGAAAGTAGTTTGCATTTTTGTGAAACTATGATTGAGCGGGCGATTACTAATCAAAATTTGTGTTTTTCCGAAAAATGCATATTTGATTATTTATCTCTTGGTCACCTGCTGTCTCATAAAATTACAAAAAGGCTTTCAAAGTCGTGTCCATTGAGTTTCTGTAGCAAATGAATCATGTAGCGATAACATTTGTGATGTTTCAAAATTCGATGAATACTGGTTCGAGTAATATTCGATACCAATGCCATTTGCTTTATACTGAATGTCAGATGAACACCAACGTGGCCCGGTACCGCGAGTTTCACTGCTTCATTTTTTACAGGATTTTCAGCATTTCGCTACATAGTTGCGACAGACAAAAGTCATACTTGCGATTCACATGCGTATCTGCATGTTGCTAATTGAACAATTCGATGCTTCTACTGGCACATTCGTTGGTTACGAAGAATCAACAATTATTTCAACTCTTTCTGAAATCGAATAATCATTTTCAATGTTCAAAGAAAACAAAGACAACTATGAAATATTCTACGTGACTCTGACGTAAAAAAATCATTTAAATGTTTACTCCCACGCATGGTCAAGCAATGCAGTCTAATTCTTCCATAAATTCTCCAGAACATTTACAACCCTGGAACTATGGACTGCTTTTGCGCGGAAACTAATACTAATACGCCTTGCCATTTAAAATGTTCTGGCGTTGAAGATAGGTGACCGGAAATAGCCGTATTACATGTCCCCTGACAAATTAATTTCAAGTGTTCAGGCTTTATTCGCGGAATTGAGGTTTAGTGTCACAAAAAACGCCTCTTACGTTTTCGGTGGGCCACCATGTATAATATCAGCATTTAATAATCACCTTATTGGTGTCTTCTACGAGCATTTGTAAAGAAACATCCTGAAGTAGTACTCATATCTTAATCCTAATGGTGACGTTTCATGAGACTTTATATTTTTTGTAACAGCAACTTAAAAAATATCTTTTGTAGAATATATACATCCAAATTAATACTTCAGAAAATAGTAACATAAACTTTGCAGCTTATCTTTACTCCTTGTGCTAAAGTAGTTTCTGCAGATAATGAACCCAATTACAAATTTCAACAAGATATCACCGCGATTGCTAATGAATATCATTAACTATAAGGACATTCCAGGACACAAAGTAACAGAACACGACTGAAGAAAACTGCAGTCACATAAACAAGTTTTAAACGAACAATTAAGTCATCTGCGACGCTATTTTGCAAAGATTTTGGAGCCAGTTTCTTACGTCGCGCCAAAGCTGAATTCTATTTCCTTATCTCTTTAATTGTCCCTCCACAGACGAAGCACATAAATCTGCGTAAATGTTAGGGAATACAAAGTAGTCTCCTAATTACATTAAAATCTGAAGAAATTAGTAGCAGGGTCTTTGTGATGTTGTAAATCGGAATAGCAATGAACTAGCAACGTTATAGGTTTCATTGTTCGTGTATCTGATTATGTTTATTCTTAAACATTTCAGTTTGCACATGGAATGTGGATTGAATGAAAGTTTATAGCGCATTCTTCCGCCATTGATGCAAATTTAAACCTAAGAAATATTGCACGAACTACTTAAATGCAACTTGTATTTACAGATCGTATAATCCTGATTGCCCGATACCGTGCTGTCAAACTGAAATAATCAGGTTACGTTGATTCGGAAGGCAATTGCATGAAATTTTAATCTTAACGATTTCCGTATCTAATTTTCTCACCGAAATGGAGTGGCCACATACATTAACTATCCTTTTTATTTAAAATTTACGGCGCACCCGTGGAATTCAAACTACTTAAAAACTTATACTAGGCTAGCGTGCTTTGACTTATAAATTTCAGTCGTGTTAGATCGGGGAAGACAGACGTCAACATATTTTCAGGTAACAACCTGAAACTACATGTCCTACTGTTATATTGCCCAAAATTAAATTTGCAAAAGACACGCTAGTTCCGAAACAAAAGAGTAGAGTTTAGTAGATCGTTAGTATAACAAAGAAGACTAAAAATATTATATTGATAAAACATGTTGCCATGAAAAGATTTCTGCATAATTAATTAAAACTGACATTCACATATTTAATCTTAATTGAATAAAAAATTGTGGTGTTAAATGAAGACAGTTTCTCTTTCTGGGGGATATTGAGTATTTACATATTGTTCATGAAACTACAGTAAAAAATGAGTTTGTTACAGACGTGGGTTCAACGTACATTAGTCTATAGTATATTTAACCAGCTGGCGATGGGCGAAACTCATGTACAAAGAAGTAACTGTACTTTTCCTTCGCTTTTCTAACACAACGTTAATAAAAATGATGTGCATACTATAGTTCTTACGATGAGCATTTTTCAGTTTCGGATTAGCGCTTTATTTGCATACCACAAATTGAACGCATTTCTGTCTTTGTTAGTTAATCGCAGATTTATATTTCCGACAAAGACGTATGTCGTAGTGACATCTGTGAACGAAACAACACTAACACTGTACGTGAGACGTATTTTGTCGGTTGACACGTTTAGTAGAGAAAAAAAGTCACGCTATGCATCCAAAGGTCACTACTTAAATCTATTTCCAGCAGTATTTAAAATGTTTTGGAGGTTCATATATCAATATTTTATTTTTCAAAGTTACCATGTTGTTTATTGCTGAAATTTGTTTTATAGACTTTGGGAACCTTTGTTTTTTCTGGGAAATAGTTGTGTAGATATCCCGGTTTGTTTGGGTTTGTGGAAATTGGTATTAAGAGGTTGAATATAAGTTAATAGCATTTTTGTTATACAGCCATTAAAATGTAATTACAATGACTGGAATGTATTCTTGAAAACACGATTGTACTGAGCCAGTTCAACATTGGATGTTAGTTGGTGTTTACTACTGTAAAAAGAAAACGCTGCTGTTAGAAATGTCCGGAAATTTTTTGAATGCGCAGTGTCAACAGTTTGTGTTAAATCTATTCTATTATTTTATGTGCGAAAAAGACAATTTTGCCTGATTATTCAACGTTGTAGCGGTTCAGCAACGACTTGCAAATGCATTAAAAATAAGTTTACCCACCATACGGAAAATCGTGCAGCAAAGGAAAGACAACCTTCCATTAATAAAAAAAAGTGCACAGCTCCAGCAAAAAGTTAAAAACTGAAGTTATTCCGGAAACATTAAGAACGACAGTTAGAGATGTGGTGTACAGAATGTACGTTGAAAAAAGTCATTGTATATTTTAAACATACCGTTTACGCCTGTTTTACTATGTACCATTTTCAAGAGTACATTCCAGTAATTGTAATTACCTTTTAATGGCTGTATAACAAAAATGCTATTAACTTATCTTCAACCTTGTAATACCAATTTCCACAAACCAAAACAAACCGGGATATCTGCAGAACTATTTCCCAGCAAAAACAAAGGGTCCCAAAGTGTTAAAATAAATTTCAGCAATAAACAACATTGTAAATAAAAACTCTTAGGTAACTTTAGAAAATAAAATATTGCCATATAAACCTCCAAAACATTTTAAATACTGCTGGAAACAGATTTAAGTAGCGACATTTGGATGCACAGCGTGACATTCTTCAAGTATCTCTGTTTCTTTCTACTAAACGTGTCTGTCGACAGAATACGTCTCACATACAGTGTTGGTGTTGTTTCTTTCACAGATGTCACCACGACATACGTCTTTGTCGGAAGTATGAATCCGCGAGCAACTAACAAAGACAGAAATGCGTTCAGTTTGTGGTATGCAAATAAAGCGCTAATCCGAAACTGAAAACTGCTCATCGCAAGAACTATATCATATATCTAAGTTGTTTCCCATTAAAAGTGTTTGACGCAACCCAATATACAGCTGCCAATTTACTTAAAGTTTAAATAAAATATTTTTAAACAATGAGAAAATAGATTTGTTGCTTAGTTCTGGTGAATAGCGGCGGAATGCGACTATTTTGTATATCAGGCGCTATACAACCAGACGACCACGGTCTGAATAAAATATTTTTATTCGCCTTTAAACTTCTTTAAGAGACGAAGGTAAATTTGATTATAGAAGATCTAAGCCCAGAACGGTTAAGACCATGGAAAATGAATGACAATCACAACGTTAGAGATTTAAGGGCAAATGCTGGAATTAGTAAACTTCAGTTGGAAGAATTGTGGAAGCAAATGTATTTCTATCCTATCACGTTATTTTGGTGCTCTGGTATTTTGATCATTTAATGAATTAAATAAATCTTCGCTATTTGTTTTTTGTTTTTTTTCCTTGTTTAGTTTTTACTATAGTACGTTGTACCTGTCAAATACTAATAAAAATAATATTAGAATAATTGTTAATTATTACAGTAAGAGACCAACTTCATTCATGTTCTATATTATCAAAAATTCAATCCTAATTGTTGTATGTTGGGTTGCGTAAACCACTTTTAAAAGAGGGCACCTTGACCCACCCCGTATACTATATTTTATATTGCAGAATCAAAAATTAATTTATTTTTCTAATAAAAATGGGTTTCCGTAAAAATACTATATTTAAAATAAATTGTCGAATATTTCCGAGCATTCCTTATTATACAAATTAATAAAACGTTTCCAAACAATTCAATTTTGAACAGAAAATGATTTTGTAAAAGCAAAATATTTTTGTATACTGTATAAAAATTACTTTTATGATCGGTAGAATAATTTTTGTGAAAAATAGCTCCCATTCCCAGAAAAGAGGTGACGCTGATTTACACATCGATCTAAAATGTAATGGAAATGTTAGATAACTCATCAGTTGATGTACCAATATTCCAACCTAACTGCAAAAAGACTAATATTAACAAACTAAAAGTTGAAGAGAATTACCTAACTTCCGTGATTCCAAATACTTACTGTGTTATTGAAAGCAAAGTAAACTTCTGATGCAATATATTTAGTAAACTAAAACTCGGTTTTAAATAAACCCTGTTCAAAATTTGGTAATACTTGGTAAAGGCACATGCCCCACACAAAAGTTTAAAGATTCGTTACGGCTAGTATAAATCAAAGATTTTCTACATGGAATCGTGTGTTATATAACATTTCCATCACGTAAGCCTTATGCGTGAATCAGCGCACTCGAGTTTTCGGTCCGATTTTATAAAACGCACCCACAGCGGTATTTCCATTGCTTACTTAAATATATATTTCTGCGCCCCACTTAAACGATGCTATTGGGGGAATAAAAATAGATACACGTTATCTAGGAAAAATAAAATAGTATAGATGAAAATTTGCAGAGATTCTTAACGAGTGAAAATTATTATAGGTCGATAAATATTACTGTGTTTTTCAATAAAGAATACCGCGCTCCTGTATTATTTTGTGAAAAATAAAAGATAGTACGTAATTGCTTTTGTGCATACAGGGTGTCCCACGACGTGAGGTCACTACTTCGTGTACGTAATCTTTAGACCAAATACAGTTCAAATTTCTAATAAAGTTATGCCCTAAAGTAAACCGTTTTCAAATTACAGAGTGTTAAATTATTATTTACTAAATAATTACAATATCAGGAAAGCCAACATTTATTTTTAATTTAGTTTAAATTCACTATAAAGATTATTCAAATGGCCACCGTTGCTGTCGAGACATATTCTGGCTCTTTTTAAGAGAGATCTGGTTGCCCCTCCTAACATATCATTGTTATTCCAAATTAGTTCTACTGACTCAAAATTGCGTTTCTTAAGATCTTCAACAGTCTCTGATGGTGTTTGGTATATCATATCTTCCATGTGGCCCCACAAATAATAATCTAAACAAGTTGAGTCCGGAGATCTTGGGGGCCGGGAGTGCTGTTCTCCTCTACCAATTACACGTCCTCCAAACCGTTGATTCAAAAATTGTCTTACACGTAACGCAAAGTGCGCGGCGCTGTCGGTGGTTAAATGGTTCTCAAAAACGAATGGACCAATGAGCACGTTATCAATAATTCCACACCTGATATTCACTGAAAACCTATGTTGATAATTTGACACTGTGATTTCGTGGAGATTCTCCGAATCCCAGGAGTGGTTGTTCGTTCTGTTCATTAATCCATTCTTTGTAAATGTTGCCTCGTCCGTGAATAAGATTCTATTACGTAGGTTTTAATTTTGAATGATACAGCGGCAACTTTCCATACGACTAGCGAAATCTGTAGGTACGAGAGCTTGCACAGGCTGGATATGAAATGGATACAAACCATGCCGTTTTAATGTTCTCAAAACTCGCATTCGTGGTACATCAACTTGTGCAGATACACAACGAACAGAGGTGTTGGGATTATTATCAATTCCCGGAGTATGTTGTCCTCATTGTCTAGTACTTGCTGTATTGTACGCGCAGTCGACGGTTTTGGGAAAGTTCCGTGTTCACGTAGGTGGTTAGGCATTCGTTGGAAATCTCGTCGGTCTGGTAGTCGCCGATTTGGAAATCTCAACCCATGTTTTCGAGCAGCTGCTGCTGAGTTTCCATCACGAATCTCGTACATGTAATGGATATCGGCGTACTCTCACGTTGTAAAAGTAAACATTATCAACATTGCTAATAAGCGCAAGCAGAGAAATCAACTTTAAGGTGCTTTACTGTTTGACATACAAGTAAATAATATCATTTCCATTTCCATAGTAACGTAGACAGTTTGTATCAAATACCACTTAATATCATTTATTGTTTCGGCCGTTTCAGTATTTAACTAAAACAGGACATAATTTCTTTAATAGGCGATTTAGAGAAAAAGACCTTTATAACGTCCGTTCTTGATTTGTAGCCAAATTAATATTGTTTTAACATGGTTAAATGAAATGGTTCAAAGTGATAACCTGCAAGTACGAATTAATCATCAAATTTATTACGTAATGAAAAATAGAGAAAGATTTTAAGTACGCACTGAAAGAGTATTAATAATCGAGTATAATGAAAAAGTAAGCCAATTATGTAATATGTGTCCAACGCTAGTAATGTTTCTTACATTTCTATGAGCCTGTAGTCTAGTTAAAAACAAGTGGGGTTTGTGTTAAAGGCTATTTTGATAACTTTTTGTAACATTTTTTAATAATGTTTTATGATACTGCCAATACCATACAACTGGTTGCTGGAAGTATTAATTAGAGGAAGAGTATGACATTGATGAAAACATCACATGCTTAAAACTGTGACGGGCACAGAAAAATACTTAAATATGATATAGTCTTGTTTACAGATACTGATGAGTAGGAATGAGGTCGTCAAAATACATCTTACAATAATAACTATTCTAAAACCAGCCAGTATGACCTTATTCCAAGTGCATCACGAATTTGATTGCACCGCAGCAGATGCTAATCGTTAGTTGTAATGAAAACTGAACTCTTACGCAAATGCGTGTAAAAACTTTTCCAAGTTTCATGTAAACTGAAACCAAACGAGTTAGTTATTCCATTAATTCAGCTGTAGTTTGCTGCAGTGTTGGATTATTCGAAATGATGTGAAAACAGCTGTACCATGTTTGATATTGGAAACACTTTGCATAATAAGCTAATTATTATTGAATTTTAAAGCATGTAGTTTACGCTTAAAATGAACCATTATTAATACCTATAAGATATAGAACAATACGCCATAGTGCTTTCAATTTAAATGCTGTGGGATTTTAAAACTAAATGTGAAACTCTATCTCAAGAGTCAGTGGAAAAGCACGCTACAATGCAAACCGAAGTGCATATCAGCTGAATAGCATTTTGTTCTATACGAATTTTGTATTCAAATCTCAACTATTTGAGAGAGAATTTCATATTTTCTATATTTCACGCATTCTGCATAACGACAATTGATTTCTGTTCTGTTTATTAATATGTCAATCCACCAGCTACAACATCCAGTGCTCTAATTTTCAGTTTCTGAAACCACACGCAAAAGATAACTTTAGATAGCTCTCTAATGGATTAATGCATAAGTTAACTGCTATTTCATCGCATCTGTAATTACTTTCGTCAACGAAGTGCCGAAGTTCAGCCTTTTCTGGCGGTTTAATTACCACAATGGGAGTAAACTGAAAGTGATCTACTACCAACGAGAAATATCTGTATCCATGTTACATTATGGGGAGGAATGCTATACATTATTGCCGGGCGATTAATTTAGGCAACCTTTTATTACTCACCATTAGCAATAACGGTTTTATATCAACATTAGAGTATGATTGCATGGTTTACGTATAGTTTACAACAGATAAGGTAAATCTAGATATTTACACCGCATTGTAAATAATAAACAAAAACTGTAATTTAATTAAACATTTTATAAATAAATTAGCTAAACACATGGTTTTTCTGCAATGTTTAATGTTTATATACAATAGTATGCATTGTCTAAGATCACACTAGACCACATATTCTGAAAACACGAGAATGCGCCTTTATTTTTTGAAAATTCTGTTGGCATAAATAATATTCCTTGTGTCAGGCGAATTTACGCAAAATGTTTCGAGTTGTCACATGAGGTTAGAAAATGTATCCTTGTGCTTTGCACTCGCGCGTTTTCAAATTCAAAGATAACTCAGAATGAGTGCAAAAAACAATCATAAATATTCAACCAGCAAGAGTGATACTCTGCAAGGAATGCGCCCAGTTGGTAGTACTTAAATATGTAGTTATGATACGAGGGCAGCCTCTTAAGTTTTTACAAACGATGATATGGTGGCGCTATTGAGATGTGTCATTACTATTTTCGTAAAATTTGACATTTGTTATTATGAAAACAGTAAAAGCTTAGAAAATGACCGAGGAGATTGTTTACAGTGAGCGTTTAAAAAAAGCAATTTTTAAAAAATGGAAATTTCACGTGAAGTATTTCGTTGGATGATTTTATTGCGATTTTAGTAAAGGCCCAATTCAACAACAATGCTTAGAATTGCTTCGCTCAACTATTGGCAATGAAGCACCATCAGAAAAGACTGTTTACAAAATTGGTTTGCAGAATTTCGTTCAGGTTGTGCGTCCGTCAGTGATGAATTTCGTGAAGGTCGACCAAAATCGGTTGTTATTCCACAAAAGATCGATACTGTGAGCAACATGATTGAAGAAGATCGGTATGTAACTTACAGTCACATAGAGGTATCCTTAGGCATATCGAAGACTGCAATACATTCGATTTTACATGAACATTTAGCTGTGAAAAGATATGTTTCCGATGGATTCCGCTTAGTTTGACCAAAGCTCAAAAAAAGGCTCGTGTTAATTGATATAAGGAAATGCTCAAAAATTTAACCGAGGAATTGCAAAATCCGGAGAAACGTAACAGGTGACGAAACTTGGATATATTCGTATGAACCGGAAACGCAGCAACAATCCATTGTTTGGGTGTTCCAAGATGAACCGAATCCCGCGAAAGTTGTTCGTTCACAAAGCGCTTCCAAGAAAATAATCGCTTGTTTCTTCGGTTGTACTGGACATGTCGTAACCATTCCTTTAAAGGATCAAATAGCAATTAACGCTAAATGGTATACAACAATTTGTTTGCCAGAAGTCATCGACAAAATTAGGCTAAACAAGCGAAAGCGTCGCATCATTCTTCATCATGACAATTCCAGCTCTCACGCAGCACGTCAAACAATTGATTATTTGAAGGAGAAAAACATGGAATTAATGTCCCATTGCCCGTATTCACCTGATTTATCGCCTAACAACTTCTTTGTGTTCCCGAACGGTAAACAAAAATGCGTGGACTGCGATTTTCATCACCTCAAGAAGCTATTGAAACCTTGAAAAGCCATGGTTTTGAGATACCAACTTCAGAGTGGAAAAAATGTTTCGAGAATTGGTTTGAACGCATGCAAAGCTGTATCAATCTTAAAGGCGAATATTTTGAGCAATAAAAGAATTTGTTCCAAAAAAATTTTTCATTTCCTAGTTTTTGTAAAAGCTTAAAAGGCTGCCTTCGTAGTTGTAGCTACAAAACAGATGTTTAGAGAAGGCTTTAAAACAATATACAATAGTGTAGAATTTTACATTGAAATTTAATCTAAATATGTTTTGATAAACATTCATCTAGGCTACTACTAAAAACGTTAGTGATATCTCACCATAAAAGTGCAATCAAAACATTCCAACAGGCAATCACAAATTCTTTCGGACAAACATGGTATATGTGGCCGAAGCTCAGTTGGCTCTACTCGCTTTCTGGGCAAAATATCGATTATTTGTTGGCTTTGATTTCCCAGTATTACCATGCTGCAACCCGCCATACACACATTTTTCCAATCCGGTTGGCAAACCGTGGGAACGCAATGCCAAAAACCTTTTATGGAATTTTTGGAATTTTTTCCTAAGTTAATTCCCCTTATTGCTTTCCACTGATTCGTTGTCATGTTATGGCAGTTACTGCAACTAAGACTTATTTCTTGTTTCAATTTTCTGAAAAGTTTAGGATTTTATCCTTTTGCACATTCTAATGTGTTCGCGATAAACTCGTTCGTCCTCCTATTTGCTTTGTAGCGACTAACATTTCCACTGTCTCTAAAAACGCTTACTATTAATTCTATCCGTAACTACGGATTATTTTAATAAATACATTCTACAATTAAACGTTTCTAAATTTGAAAATATAATCAAATTATAAAAATTTATTTCTGAGCGTATAGTTTACACATTTTAAGGATCAAACTTTTTTTAATTAAAATCTAATTTGGCCTGACATATTCTAAAATTAAATTTAGAATCTGTTTTAAGGGATTGAATACGCACATGCTTTCCACAATTCACAATTACAAAAGTGTAGCTGAAATACGGTTTTCAACTAGGCTAAATATGGACAAAATAAGTTCCTGAAAGCTACTGTTCAAGGCAAAGGCGCTCAAGTTGATCTTGTTTAAAAAAATTAAAAGGGCCCAATTTTGAAATTAACACCAAACTGAAAAAATTATTCTTATTCTTTGTAAACAAAGAATATATAAAATCACCAGTTCAACTTTCGTTCTTATTTTCCGTTTTTCTTAAAAGTTTATGGTATGAACAACTAGTTTTTCTACAGTATTATAATTTAAATTGTAGCAAAATCAGGGATATCTATAAAGCCTCGAAATTTAACGCAGATCTCTGGAGCCATTTCGGGTGTCGTTTATTTTTCACAGGTATTTGTGCAAATAGGCGTTAAAAGTTGGAAATGTCAAAAATATTTTAATAGCCGAAATGGCACCTAGTTTCAGAATACAGGTCAGTGTTTTCGAAAAAAGAAATACAAACAAATTGCTTCATTCCTTCGCTTGTGCCGAATATTTTCCAAAAACTTGCTTTAGTTATAAATTATTTATACACATACGGTACATACATAGGCAGATTTATTTTAGAAACTACTCTGCGGGTTCCTGGTTGTCCAAAATGGATATTTCCATTAATATTACATAACTAATGTTTTCTCAATGTCAATACACCCCCTATATGTAGAGTATAGGAACGAAAAAGAGCAAACTAAGTGATTATTAACATTTATAATACTTACAAATAAAAACCACTTTATCTACACTTTTTTGGGACTTGCTTCAAGTGCGCGCATTAGCTATTCATCATGAAATTGTATCCTAAACATTAAAGACAGTCCAAATTTTCTACTCCGATTAAAAACTGGTTGCAGCGTGTCAAGACCAATGGTCAATTTTTCACGATAAAGTCACGCCAGTTCGGTCTTTCTGCTTCCATTTTCATTAATCAACTTAACCCTCCCGTAACTCAATAATCTCCCATTCGATTCTCATATACATTTATATCACAGCTACTGATTGGTGAAGTAGGGTTCATAAGAACGGGAAAAAGAAGAAAACCGGAGCGCAGTCATTTGTAGCGCTTATTTTCCTAATGTAATAATAACGCAACCATTTTGTAGAGAACAATCATAAGATACTGTATTTTAAGAAACAATTTTGTTAGCTGTAGGTTTATTAAATTTAATCAATGGGATAAATGCTATGACGAAAATTATATGATGAAAGTAGTACTTTGTGAACAGAGTATCTATTAAAGCAAAAGATAAAGCAGGCTTTGGTACTTTATATGGTTTAAATGGAAAACCACCTGGCGGCAAACTATAAAATTAGTATTTTATTTCTTAAATTGAATAAGAAATTCTGCTATTCTCATCTTTATTGTAGATTTAATTTTGAGCGTTTGTAGTGCCAAATAGGCAGTACATGTAGTTAATTGGGATACGTCCAATTTTTAGTTATTTAGTGATTTTAAACACCAGCCTTGTTTTCAGAATTTAAATAGCACGTTATCAAAGACAAATACGTTTAATAATTTGTTTTAATTAGCATATCGCCCATGAATTTATTCAAAGGAGATGAAATTGTAACTACCATCAAAGCAAAGCAATGACAAGGGTGGATCGTCTATATTAGTTAAATTAAGTTGAAGGCTGTCGCTTAAACCGCACTGGGAAATGGAATGGGTATGTAAAAGCCATTATTCAGAACACTTACCCCAACCCTGGAGAATTAACCCCAAGGCAAATAATTAGTGTTATCTTTTTCACTAGAGTTCTCAATTATTTGTAAACTACATACGGTTTTGTCGGCTTGATTACTTACACGCCCCTGATTACTATCCTAGAAAAATTAGAATGGTGTAAACAATTCGTTACTAATTACAGATACCAGAAATAGCACAGCCATATTTCGTCGCAAATACAACATTCAGAGGGATCGAAAGAACTTTTTGTGAACCACTTGTAAAAGAGATTTTTTCTCCCGAAATAACGTTTTATATTCTAGTTATCCCATCTAAACGGGACCACTGCAAAATAAGAAACCGATGAGATTTTAAAACTTTAAACTGCAAAGAAAGACACATAGACCGTCAGCGTGCTACTTGTCCGATAAGAAACAACCCTGGGCTGTCGCGCCTGATAAAGAACGTACGAGCACGAACCCATATAAAACGGGATAATAATAAATTAGACCCCAATCGATGGAGATATCAACTTCTGCTTTCTACTTTATGTGAGAAACGTGGCTCCCGATATTCTACAAAGCATATTGTGAATCGATACTATAAGGAACATTTAGTCTTGGAGTAGAATTTTTAATTTTTAAGAAAACATGTTGTAGTGCTTCTACATATTAACGTGGTGCCAATGCCACATAATGAACGAAATTATATTTTAAGCAAATCAAAATCAATGCAATCTGTTATCTCACTTCGTATAAATCTATCGCTTCTAAATTAATTTTGCTTTATTCTTAAAACGTAGCAGTGTTCTTTCTCACATATAAAATATCAAATGGTATAGCAACTTAAAACTAATTAAGAGTAAATCCAATTATGACACGAAAGGGTAATATTTACTTTAGCCAACAATTAATATAGTTTCAAATGAAAGTTTTAATATCAACTTCAAGGTGCAGCAGAGCAAGCTATTTTTTTAATATTGCTTGACTTTTGTCTGATCTTTGCTGTAATATTATAATGATGTAATTTCCACTCATTTTTTTCTGATCATGATATTTCATATATAAGAGTAATTATATTTTGCTGTATTTTTCATTTTTTATCGTAATTAAGCCAAAAAAATCTTCTCCTTACTCTTCTGTGTATAGGCTAATGGCCTGTTAAAGGCTAACAGTGAGTAGGTCAGGAAGCCAACCTAACCCGTCGAACAGAGAAGAGAAGTGCCATTACATGGTTTACGATTATCAAAGATGTTCGTATGACAACCAGGACCGACGGCTTTACGTGCGCTCCGAAGCACGACCGGTAGTATATGCCACTATAATCTGCAGTACGAATACCGCCTGACCGGTGTCCGAAGTGTTCCGTTATGCAACTGCGAAAAAAAATACAAAATCTAATATCTAACGAAGTTAGAAAGCGACATCTACCATCCATGGTACATGATGAATATCAGTTTTTTGACGTTAATTATTCTAATTTTATTTACTCCGATGTTGGAGTTTTTGAAATTTAAATAGAAATTTATAATCATCAATATGTAGTCTACCCACCTATAGTTTTATTTATTTTGGCGTTGCCGTGACTTGTTTATTTGTGTTATTACGAATTGTCACATTTTATTTGCTTTTTACATAACGATTTAATTTCGTTTTTGATACTGAGGATTTTGTTTATGTTAATTATGAAGTGTTACAGTTATCAGATTTTGTTATGAACCAATTTAAATACTTTTCCTACCATTTCATTATATTGTATAATTTGATATTTTCTTACCGGTCTGAAGATATGTCTGTAGGGGACACGAAAACGTTTACTACTTAATCTACAACTTTACCAATATATTATTTTGTGGGATCGACTGTGTTTTATTCATCGACGTCATTACATTTACTTAATATTCCATACTCCTTCCAAAAAAAGGTATAATCCAACTCGCTTAAGGCCTGCTCGGGTACACCCACATGGCGGGTATAAGGAGGTTCCTGTAGCAAATTTTTGGAATTGCATTGTTGACTCTGTCCCATGTCCTGCTTACAATATCTAAGTTCCAGAACAAACCAGCAAAAATGAATATTATTGGAATTTTTAGCTTTACATTACTTAGAAAAGCAAGTAAACTTTACCTTACTTTAAAAACATATGGTGATGGTAAATCGCTTTTGGAATTTGTTCGGGTTTCTTGTTTCCACTTGCGGATTTACTTATTTTTTCATTTCGAACCACTGTATATTTTACCAGTGCGATAAATAATCCTTGAAATGTTCTAAACTATTGATGTGATATTGAATAAACGTTTTACCAATGATATGTTAGTTTTATAACATATCTTAGCCTAATATTGGGAATTTAAGATTGAAAGCATCAAAACTACTAAAGATGTACGAAACGAACTGAAATGCAAAAAATAATGATTATGTATGTACTAGCTTTGTACAGTAGAAAATTGTTTCTAAGAGTCTAACCATGTTTCAAATGTTAAAATGTATTTCTGCTAATAATAAACATAGCAGTTTACGTTTAAAAATTTTTTGTAAGTTTCCAGGATATTACGTTTAATGCATATAACCAGCAAATATTTGCATATAACCGATTTAGACTGTATACATAAATTACAGTACAGCTTCGCTTATTCGGACAGTTTTGTGCCATTTAATCGTATCATCCGGACACATTTGAAAATGGCTCAAAATATGTTTATAAAAGCACGTACAAAATTCTTTAGCTGGAAAAAATTCGCAACGAAAGGAGGTTCCCTTAATAGATAAACGTTCCCTCTTATCCATCCGAGAATGGATTGATTTTGATCCAAACTTTAGAGTTATGGTTTCACCACCCAAACGTACAACAATAATAACGGCAATAGATCAAAATAGAAACTATCAAGGTGACTTAGGGTAAAAAATGGTTACTTATTTAATATCTCAGGACTATGATTTTACAAACACTATTTGGAGAGTGCTGTTACGAACTTGCATCAGTCATGGAAAAACTATAATTGACAAAAATATCAATGAAAATTGGATGCTACTCTGTATAAAAGGATAATGGCATGAAGAAGATTAAATTCGTTTGAGTCAGTTGAAACAACAATGGAAATCTGAATCGGTAAATACAACTTGAAACTCCAATACGCAAATGTTGAATTGTACTGATCCACAAGTTAGTCCTGAGGAAGTTTTAATTGGGCAACTGGACACCACGAGGGCACAGATCAAGATTCAATTGCTGAGACTTCAAATGCGAGTTTCTAGAATCTTGTAATGGAATCATGCATGCACGCACGCACGCGCGCACACACACCACACACACAGACAGACACACAGACACGCGTACAAACACACACACGCGCACACACCTACACACATACACACACACATACTATTCGGCCATTTTATCAAAGCTTTCAGTGGCAGAAGTAAATAGCATTCTAATGCAAGATGTTTTATAATGAAGATTAGAAGAAGTAGTCAATACACATTTTTTTAAAGTATACAACAGCAAAAAATATTTAATATATTAAACAAAATCATTCTGTATGAATACAGTCTTATTATTTGTTTATAAAAATAATAAGAATTCGTTTAACACATGTTTGTTGCTTTATTGTCTTATTAGGCTTATACGTCTCCATAATTCGTAAAATTAGCAAATTCGGAAGGGTGGAAAATGTTATTTATCCGGATTAGCGAAGCTGTACTGTACATGAATACAAAAATAGCGGAGATTCCGATTATAGAATTCAGAGAATGGATCTTCGTATTTGATGGTCTTGTAGTTTGTATTCTCTTTCTGATAAAACGTATACTTTTTTAAAGCATGGATTATGGGCATTAATAAGACGGTTTCCAAAAGCTTCTGCTTTATACTACGTTTCGGAATAAAAGCTCTTTGATTATCTGCAATACTTACACTGTAAGTTTTAAGTTATAAGTCTTACAGTTTAAAACTCTTATGTTCAATACAGTAGTATTAATCACTAATCGCAGCATTTATGAAATTCAGAAAACTGGTTATTGTTAAAGGACAATCTTAAAAAATTTCATAACGTACCACAAACAATAGCGCGGAATAGCGCTGCGGAATCCCATTAGAACTTTCAGTATGGCAATGCGACATGTGTTGTAAATAGTATGTACGAAAAGGAATAACTGGATAAAAACGGCGACAAGGGACCGCTCAAAACAATTAAGATCCGGCCAATTATTCCAGCAGCAGTTGTGCACAACCTGCAAAAAAAAATGCAAGCACTGCTAACTGTTGTACAATAGAATTTAATATTGCACGGCACATCCTTTGTTGGACGCTTTATACGCCAAAGACACTTCTTGACAAAAACGACGAACATTGATGACACACCCGTTGTCGGTCTTTCAAGGACATAATACAAGAACAAAAAACCGTGAGAAAACGCCATGGTACAAAACGAGCGGAAAGTGATTTATGGTTACAACAAATTGCAGTTTTACCAAAATGTTTGAAAAGCACATCGGTTACTTTTTATTTTATTATAATCAGAATTATGCCTATCAGCGTATAACCTAAAAAATAATGTTTCCGAAAATTGATTGCAAATTATGAAAATTCCAATCCTGTCATCGGACACTGAAGTCTAGATGACTTTGTATTCAAAGGAAGTAATTAATACCAATTTACAATACATAGAAAAAAATCAATACACACAGAACACAATATAATACAGTGATTGCCAACCTTGTTTGCCACGGCACCTAAGAGAGAGGGAATCGTGATGGCGGTGGTAGATGAAGAGGGGGCCAAACGGGGAGATGGGAATGGAGATAACAGAGGGAGAAGATGATAGAGAATGAGCGGGGAGAAGAAAACGAGAGAGAGATAGATAGAGCGAGTGAAAGGTGAGCAAAAGGGAAGGGGAGGAGTATAAGAGAAAGGAGGGCCAAAAGGTGAGAGAGTGAGAGAGAGAGCGGGAGAGGAAGAAACAACGTCGCATTTTATGAGCGATTATTCTTCCTCTCAGCCTTCGTCAATCTATTTCCGGATGTAGGCCTTCCCAATTTGTCTCCAATTATTACGATTTTCCGCCCTTCTCCTCCACATTAAACCTGCATTTTCTTTACATCATCGGACCATCTCAGTTAGGGGTCGCCCTGTTGTTCCTTTCCCTAACCACGGGTGCCATGTTTGGAAGACCGCATTCCATCTGTTGTCTGCCTGTCTTGCGTTGTGGCCAGCAAATTTTCATTTCTTTCTCGTATATATCCTATTTTCGTTTTATTTCTGATCTATGTATTTCTTTTGCTATCTAGTAGGTGATGTGTAGTATTTGTCTCTGCATTGCCCGTTGAGATTTTATTAGCCTGCTCCAATGTGATGATTACTCTAATTTCTAGTGGTTGATCAGTGTTTGTCATCACCTTTGTCTTTGATATATTTACTCTTAGGCTTATTTTATTTAAAGCCTCGAACAATCGATTAACTTGAAAATTAGTCTGTATGTGAAAATTATCCTAGCAAAATTTCCAACAATATTCATTTGTCAATAGTATCTAATTTTTATGTCATGACCTCCTTCAAGAAATTAAATGCCTATGTTTAAATTCTATATCGCGCCATATTGATTTCCAGTATATTAGATGGTATCCATATTTCTATCAATGGTTTCGATCGAGTGTGTACCAAACAGGGAACTCATTTTGAATACAGTTCTGTGTAGCAATGGCAAGAAGTTTTAATTTTGTAGCGATAGTTACCAAACAGAAGAATATTGTGTGAGTATAAATTATTAATTTGGTTGTTTGGATGATTGTCTTGTCGAATATCTTTCTGGTATACCTACTACACTATATAAGCGGGATATTATACAGTAAGTTCCAAATGTCTATGACTAAAAAAATGAGATTATAATAAAATGCCGTTAAACTTTCAAGAAAACTTGAAATGCGAGGTGTGTTCAATTGAAACTCATCTTCGGTTTATAAAAAATTTATTCAGCAATTTTATTATAAATAATTACCGTCACAGTTAAGGAACCTATACCATTTTTTTACTAACCGACGTATACCCTGCTCATAGAATTCTTGTGGCTGCTGATTGAAGAAGTCTTCCACAGCTATCTGTACTTCTGCGTCAGACTCAAAATGCTGACCTCTTAACGCCTTGTTCAGGGGTCGAAAAATATGGAAATCGCAAGGCAATAGATCCGGGCTATAGGGTGGATGCTCTAAAACCCTCCATTTCTTTTGTTGAAGATTTTCTTTTACCACATTAGCAATATGAGGCCTTGCATTGTCGTGCAGCAAAATGACCCCACGCATAAGCTTTCCTGGACGTTTTCATCTTATTGCTTGATGAAGCTGGTTTAAAGTTTAATTGTACAGATTTACATTGACATTTACTCCAGAGATGGCTCGTAATAATGGCACCAAGTTTCGTCACCAGCAACTATTGACAGAAGAAAATCCTTCATGGTCGAAAACAATGTAACATCACCTTGCCTGCAGAAGGTGGTGATATAAACTTCTTCGCTGGTGGTGAACTTTAATGTTTTCACTGCATCGACGATAAATTACTGGATGGCTCGTAATAATGGCATCAAGTTTCGTCACCAGCAACTATTGACAGAAGAAAGTCATCACCATTTTGCCAATAGTCTCCGAGGTGTTGCAGAGATAAGCCCATTCGCCAGCATTGTTATTCATTAGACAAGAGACGAGGAATCAATTGCGAAGAAAGTTTGCTGTAACCCAGATTACGAACAATAGTATGGACAGATCCTACACTCGCACCAACAATTTCTGAAATTTTTCTAATTGAAATTCGACGATTTTCTCGAAAATCCGCACGATTTTCCACACATGCCATATTGTTTTCTGTTAATACAGTACACCGTGCACCTGTTGGCGGCACATCCATAGCGCCTCTTTTCCATTCTTAAATTTTCGGCACCACTCTTTCACAGTTATGTACGCAAAACGGTTTTAAAATTCAGAATCAAATTCAAACGCCAGAAACTTATTAATGTGTTGCTTACAAACACTACTACCATTAACAAACGTCATTTGAATTATTGAATTTGTTTTCAAGGCTAAGTTGATCAAAGATGGGTTTCAGTTGAGTAAGTCTCGTATTTTAGAATCTGCACAGTGTAGTGTTTCATATGTTAATAACTAATTGTTTATATCAAAGATCTAAATTGGCAAATGCTCTAGTAAGCATTCGACATGGTGCAGTATACCCCAGGGTAAATTTGGATGAATATAGTTGTTGCTCATACTCTCAATAACGGAAATATTGTTTGATGACAGAGCTACACAAGTAGAAATGCTCCTGATTGCTCATATGGAGTTGGTTATGAATGTCTAGTTACAAAACTTATAAATTTATAAACACTTGGAACTTTATGTGACTATTATAACCACAGCTATGGCACCCAATAAGATTTATGGATTTGTGCTAAAGATCATAACAACATTCTAAACAAACTATATTTAATTTTTCCTGAAGCTAGCTGATCAACCAGAATCATGAATATTATAACATACATATACAAGCAAGCATGATCGAAATGAAACTGACAATCTTTGGCCAATATATTGGCATATGCAGCCGATCGTGTTTCGGAGGGTACGTAAAACCGTCGGTCCCTATTGTCATACGAACCTCTTTGACAATCGTAAACCATGTAGTGGAACTTCTCTTCTCTATTCGACAGGTTAGTTTAGCCTCCTGCCCGACAAATGTACAAAGAGGGCTCATAGAACCTACTCCATTGTAGGTAGTTAACAGGCCATAGGTCTATACACAGAAGAAGAAGAAGAAGGAACCCAATGTTTTACAGTCAGTGAACATTTATCATATTCATTTAAAAATTCCCTTGGTCTATCTAGAAAGTTTTCATTCCATACAAGCAAGAACATTTTCGATATTCAGTTTCTATACAATAATTTTTTTTATAAATTGTTAAGAAATTACATTTATGAGAAATTGTAGACATTTACAAATAATTAAAAAGTGGACACTTTCTCCGAATCTTGATTAGTGAAAATTTTGATACTGTATCCTGTATATCCGCGTTGCATTTCATGATTAACTTCTGACGCCAGTTTATGGGAAACATCGAACTGTAGTAGGTCCGCCGTGTTTCTACCTTAGCGCTGAAGAGGAACAGTGGCAGAGAAAAGGCTACTGACCAGCAGTGCGATAAAAAAGGCTGGCAATGATGATGACGATATCCGCGTTTGTCTGATAGTGCAATTTCATAAGTAATATAATATGTGGACGGAATTGTCTGGAATAAAAAACGGAAACATTTCTTAAACTTGTAGTCTAAAATGTATATACGGTTTTTTATCTATTTGCGTTTGTTTCAATTGGCCTCGACACTATGTAAGCGGTATTACCTAAGAAACGCCAACGGTTCATATTGCCATGCAATTTTGCATGCGATATAATATGTGCATGTAACATTTTGGAAATTGTTAAACACTAACATTTCTGGGGCGTTGGACTTGCAAATATCACTAAGATTTGCTTTCTTAAAATTATTGCTAAATTTTTCAATTTATTATTATATTAATAGCTTCTATCTATCTGATAATACCATGTAATCTCATATGCCATAGAACGTGTGCAGGGAATTAGCATTTATATTTTTTTGCATTCATGCCATTCATGCATTGTGTTTTTATTTGGAATTAAAGTACTGGTCTTTGTTGTGCTTATTTGGAGCACAACAAAGGCATCGTTGAGCTTGAGAAAAATTACGACAGTAATTCATATAAAAAACTCATAGGCCAGTTATGAAGATAATAAAATTTTTATAAAGAAATAATCTTTAATTTGATGTGCAAGAGCCACTATCTAATACTTTATGGAGTGGTGGTAGCTGTCATATTAAGGAAAACAGTTGGTATAAACAAAAACTAATTCTTTTAAAGCTACGGTCATTGGGTTTTCATATTTACTCTTAAAATTAAAAAATCAATCAGACTGTCTTAATTGTTCGAAGTCTGCCTCATCTATTCCATATGAATGGTTTTAGTAAAAATTACTGCTGCTATCATCACCAAAAGTTACAGAGCGTTCCTCGAATCAACCACTTGATTTTGCATTTTATTTCCAGTTAACTGGAAAACGGTCTGTCTAACGGACTAGACAGAAGAGGACATATTTCGGTGAATGTTGTATGGAGAAGAAGATTGGGTAGATCAACAGTAGAAACTAAACAAAAAAGCTTATCAACTCGAATTAGAGTATTTTGACGTCTGTGTTTCCATAACCATGTGTTTTTGCATGTAAGTGAAAGTGGTTAAATTAATTATAATATTGCTCCCCAAATCATCCAATTAAATTCTGATTCAACCCTGTAAGAAAAAGTTTAGTAATTCCAATTAATGAAGTGAGTTGGTCTTAAAAGGTTGATTAGGTATTTATATTTCTATGAGAGAAACATCTAAAAGCAACTGTGTTTTGTCTTGTTATTACTGTATATATTTTAGGAAAGACAAGAAATACAAAAATATTTACAAACTACCATATTTTTCAGATTACAGGAGGTTGTTCGAATTAGAAAAAATGCCTTCTATGTTCACATTACTAAAATTTCTGATTAATAGGGGGTGACGATTATCCAGATTATACATGTAATTATTCATACAAAATTACTATTTATTTTATTTATCCAGAAATATATATCTTTGCTTATAAGATTAGGGTTACTCAACTATATGTGACTAGATTGAAAACGCCACAGTTACCATATGATCATTACAGTAAAAGGTCAGTAACTTGTAAGGCTTAGAAATACATTCAATGACTCCCAAATTAACCAACAATTAAATGGATGGTATTCCAGAATAGTTCAAGTGAAACGTAGTCCCGCACGGTATGTAAGTCATGTCAGGGAAACCGAACCGTACAAGTCCAAGGACTAGGTCACTGGAGTAAATTTGTCGGTTTTGTTTTTGCTGTAAGGATCCGGAAAATCTAAACGTGATATGACAAAACAAAAGGATTTTATTGCTTAATCGTGTATATTATTCGATAAAAACTAAACATTAATCGATGTTGTTGAATTTAGTAAATTTTTAACAGTTATCTTTCACAATTTCTGGAGGCAGATCATCAATTTAAAGCAACGTGAAATTTACTTAGTACTTAGCTAGTTTTCACAACTATTAACAGATATACTCCTCAATGTATACCCCAACCATTTTGTTATTACCTTATGTATGCTACTACAATCACCTTTACGACGATATTATACACGGATGATTACTATAGCCGTACCTTGACCAACGATTTGCAGATCCTTTTACAAACCTCTATTTTATATCATTGTATAGCTTGGGTCAGCGTCTACCTACAGCAAGAAAGTTCTTTGTTGGGGGCATTTTCAGTAACGACCGGCTGCCGTGGTCATTGTCAAAGTTCTATATACTTTAGTTCTTAACAATCTACTGTTAAATTAACTATTTATGGGGGTTTAATAATTTAATAAGCATTTTAGCCTATTCCAAATAATACAGTTTACGATAACCATTATTATTTATTAATTAATTTAATAAAGCAGGAAACTATAATATCCAACTTTAAGGCGTTGGTTGCATAAATTACAGGGTGGCTATTTAGTAAGACACAAAAAACATTTTGGCATAGAAATTGAATATAAGAGGGATGCTAAATATAAACTCTGTGGTTGCCACCCTTTAAGAATCTACCGGTTGGATGACTTCTGAATGTGGTTTCAGGTTTAACAAAGGTGGTAAAAGCATCTAATATAAACCAAACGCACATGCACACCTATTTAAGAATGAGATCAGAATCATTCCCCTACCGTGCATTACAATGTCAGCGAATTGTTATTGTATTGTATTTGAAATTACGTAAATGTAGGTCATAGCAAACAATACTACCACCGGACTAATTTATTTTTGATATAGTTTCAGGTGAACTATTGAAATAGTAGTTCGGAAATTTATTGCCAAATTGAAATGCGCTTTTTTGAGACTTGAGGCTGTAGGAGTCAGTACCATACACCTCTAGTTAAACAAATGTTACCACAAGTAAACGTGATAAACAATTACGTGTAGTTGTTTAGAAGAGAAAGATAAACGGTTTCCTTCGTCGTTTTTTATCATTCCTACCCTTCTTTTAGTATTTAGAGAATGAATTATTTGTGATTTTATGGTTATTACTTGAGTAGCGACAATCTAATAGAAACGGTTGTACTTGGAAATACTCAGTGCTAGAGGTGGCACAGGTTTAAGCACTAAAGACGTAAAAATGTCGAAGATACAACGACTTTTATTCTCAAAAATTGTTAACCAGATTTTTAAAAACGAATTACAAATTTAGAAATATATATATATATATATATATATATATA
>JABXWE010053087.1:0-17898 GCA_014611495.1 Limonius californicus | reverse complement strand
GGGGGGGGGGAGGGACGGTAATGTGTAAATGAGAAAAAAAAACATTATCTTGAGCAATATTTCTAGAAGACTGGCATTGATCTACTTCTACAGCAGCACATATTCTTGCTTCTTACATTTCTTGATTAATATTTCTTGGGTGTAACGTTCTGTTATGGTTGGCTGGAGAGATACAACCGTGTTGCTCAAATGTCCTCAAAATTCAGTGTATTGTATTAGTACATAAGATAGGTCGATTTTCAAACGTTACTACAAATAAATCTGGAGTTGCACTTCACGAGCTACAGCTATAAAGCCATTTACTAATTTGTTCTTTCTTGAGCACTTCATAGACATTCATATCAATATCACTGTTATTATGTTAGTTCTTAATTTAAAAAAAAAACGCAAATTCCATAAAACTGTGACAGGCAGCTGTCAAATTAAAGTAATATTTAATGCTAAGGTGATAAAAAAATTAAACCCGTTGCATCTATTTAGCTATGACTAATATTAAAAATGTCAAGATGCATGGATCCAAATGTTTTTTATGTCCTATGTTCGTAGTGCAGAGTGCCAATCGGTATACATACAAATATGTGCTTTTTACCATATAATAGACAGTAAGGTCGGTTGCCTTTTACTTCATTGTGGATAGTAACCCAAACGTTAAGGCAGGTGGGAGGCCTACGGATTCTGGATACCTATAGCTTACTTCATGAATACAAGCTGTGGAAACGAATAAACGAAAATTATTTGTTTTCGTGGAGTTTGTGAGCAAATTAGCAATATTGTAACAAGTAATGCTAAACTAAAATAAACACTTCTATTGATTTTGGTTTGTTGTTTTTTAACTAAAAGTGTTTACATTGAGAATGACTCTGTTATATTAACTAGTTATCATGTTCTAGCTTCCCTATTTCTGAAGGATCATGGAGTTGCCAAAGACAGCTTCATGATTCCCATCCCATCCAGTTTATCCCGGCTTAGTACATTTCGTGCTATTTAAGATTCCCCAACTTTGAAAAACCCCATAGCCAATCTTGAAAAATCCCATACCCCAACAACAACTAAGACACCACAAACGCCCTGGGAAAGTGCAGTGCTCAGGATTCGACACCTGAGCTACTACTTTACCGCAATCCCCTAACTCTCTGTGAAACATTCTATGTAGAAAAGGAAATTAAATTTATATCCGGTATGGACTACAAAACATTTACTTTAAAACTATCAGAAATATTTCACAAAATAGGAACAGGATTTTCCTTCAGTAATTACTAATTGTAAAACATATTGTATGAGTTTAAACTAGTTATGATAGTTGCATTCCGTTTATATTGCGGGTACTATCGAAAACAATGGAAGCATATTACAAAACTCGCTTGCGGCAATATTGCTGTTCTCTAATAAATGAGTTTCGGGTTTCTGTAAGTAATAGTAAGAAAACAAACTTCTATTGGTGCAGTCGATCTAAAATTGTTTTCAATAAAACTGCAGAGTTTCAAATATAATAAAAATGGAAAACTTTTTATTTTATTCAGCATTTTATGAAAGTTTTAGAGAAATTGAATCAGTTGAGTGATATTATCTTTCTTAATTTTGATGAATTTTTTAGTATAGTACTAGCAATTAATGTACGAGATTTGATAATAAAGTTCCAGATGTGGACGATCTCTTGTTGCTATACAATTCGCATATACATAATATGCGCAGGATTATTATCGTGTATGTTTATGTCAAGTAATAACTGTACTAATATTCTAGAGAATTTATAAAACCTCCTAACCAATAAACTAATAATAATTAAATAACTAAATAACTATTTTTAGTTCGTAACCAAACTATGGTGTTCACAGATTTTGTATAAGCGTCACAGTAGAGTGAAGATATTGTGAATACTACACATTACCTCTTCCATGTATCCTCTCATACTATCCTACGGATTTGCGATTTTTGGTCTTAACAAATTATTGAAGTACTTGAACAGAATCTCAAAATTGGAATTTGGGAACTGTGACAAAACCTGGATGTACTATTTCTTTGCAGGTGAACACCCTTCTTTAACTTAATTGTGTAAACAACTAGTCTATTATGGTATGAGAACAGAACCCAAAGGGTAGACGTTCGTTGTTTCCTTATAACAATATATATAACAAAGTAACTATAAAACCCAAATGATGGAAAATCGGGATAAAATTACTTGAGAAGATGTTACTTTCGAGTTACTTCTACGCAGTTATCATTAGGTGCTATGACTATCTAAGTAGTTGTAAATGGATTTGCTGTTATTTATTTTCGAATTTATTACCAACAGCATTTTCTTTCAAACCATTCCTTTTGGGTTTCTCATTTCTCCCCTTAACTTTCTCCTTTCGCTCCTATCTTTCTCCATTCTTCTCTCCTTTTCGCTCTCCATGTACACCTGTTGTTGAATAATCGACAATAGTGTAGATTTTATGCAATAAAAAAATTGTGATCTCCTGCACATTCAAGGCCTGCTCAGAAATATACAATATCATTTCAGAATAATAAATTATAATCTGGTTGGCATTGAAGTACGATATAGATATAATTAGAAATAATATACTGGGAATTTTTCTTTTTAGTATACATGTAATTGTCTATGTATACTTGCAAAATGAACGCATCAATTACGCCTATTATGTAGGTAAGCAACTATACCTAAAACTAAATTTTTCGAATTTCAATTTCTTTATTAACAAAAACAGAAGCATGCTCTGGCCAAAACAATCAAATTAGTGTCTTATTGCATTTTTCATACAACCATGTACAGTAAAGACGAAAAAGTGAAAATTCTAATGTGGTATCAGAATGGTAACAGCTTAAGAACTGTAAGAGACTCATTTTCAGTAAAATATCGAGGAAGACCTATTCCTTGAATTTGAACCATAGGTAAGGTACAAACAATTGTTTTAATATGAATTAAACAAGAAACAAAAACGTTATTTAGATTTTAATGAAGACATGTAAAAAACTTTAGAGCGACAGTACTAGTAACAGTGGCGAATGTTAAAAACATTATTAGGAAAAGTAGGACCAAAATTTTAGAATACTTAAATCCCTACTCAAATGCGATTACCAGTCAGCAAATAGCATGTAATCTCTGAACAGTAGCATTGGTGTTGGTTGGTCTATGGTCAGGGCCGCATTTAACTTTCTTGGCAATGGCAGTAAAATCCGGCGAAGCAACTTTTTGTTGAAATTGTGTATAATTATAATATATATTATAAAATGTTATAATGAAAGTATCTAGCTAAGATTAAATTAAAATTACCGGATGACTGACCATCTATTCCCTGAATATTGTTAAATATCTTAACGTTATAATGAGTTCTGTTGTCCACTAGCATTGCAGGTAATCATTTAAAGTTTGTTTTGCAATATGAATCATTTGTTAATTTGGTTATTGTTCTGGGCAAATTCAGTTGTAATTTTGACCAGTGGCAGTTACATCATGGCTTTCTGGGGACCTTTCGAAAGCGACGATAATAATCACACTTGGACGAATACCTTAAGATGATTAATTTATACCGTAAGCAAAATCGATCAATAATTTGGTCAGATGAAACATGTAATGATACTCATGACGTCTTCATAAAGCGTTGGACTGATAATTCAACGAAAACTGCCATAGGTGTTCCGCCTTCTAGAGAAAACCGCGTAGTAATTATCCATGCTGGCAGTGAAAATGCTTTCGTTAACAACTGTTTGAAATTATCAGCAATAAATATTAATAGTTCCAACGCAGATTACCGCCAAGATATGAACGCTGAAATGTATGAAAATTGGTTTTGCACATTTTGTACTTCGCGACATTCCGACAAACAGCGTGATTGTGATGGATAACGCATCTTACCATTCCAGGCAAATTAAAAATATAACCAAAGTACAAAAAGCACAAATTTTTAAATGAAAATAATGTTTCTATTCCTGGCAATGTGAAAACTAAACCAGCTTAGCTAATAGAAGAATAGAAGAACAGAGTTTAAAAATCATATTTCGTTGATGAAACTGCCCTTGCAAAAGGCCATAATGTTTTGAGATTACCCTACTTTTGCGAATTTAATCCGATCGAAATGATGTGGAGAACTTTGAAACCAAACGTCAGAAAATGAAATACTTCTCCTAGGTTAAGCGACAATGTTCTGGGTCTTATCAGAGATGTTGCTTGTGAAATTGATAAATATTGGAAAAATTGCATGAAACACACCGTTAATGTTGAACAGAAGTATGCTCCACAATATGAAATGAAATATTTAATAATTAATTTAGGAGCTGATTCATCTTATGATAACTCAGAATTTAGTAACATAGAGTTTGAGAAAATTAAACAAATTAAACAAAATGTAGATTTGCGTTTAATAATATTAGGAAAGCGTGTCAAATGTGTATATTACGTAAATTAAAAAATAAAGTATTTTAAGCATTTCTGGTTGTATAACGTATTTATTTATCCATTCCAAAATTTTCCTGAATACGTTCTTGATCGCCTACCTGCAACGACCCTAACACTTGCAGCTTATCTATAAGTCAACAGCTTATTAACATTAGCTACTAAAATTTTGGTCCAACTATAATTAAGGTATTAAATAGCCTCAGCTATATGTGGTTAACGTTTTCCGCACATGTTTAGGATCACCGTGTATAGTACCTGCTAAGACACATAATATTATTAATAATTAATTTTCAGATACTTTGTACTTTATCACCTAGATAGTAACATCATTGTTAATACATAATTACATAATTTCTTAAAAATTTGTAATAGAATTTAATGTACCGGAATAATCTGTACTATAGAAAGTTGTAAACAAATAAATGGATCACGTAAACTTCTGGTAAACTTGTATTGTCTGGAAACGTATTGCGTTGCGAAGCAACTAAACCCTTAGTTGTCTTATTAGGTTTACTAATCTAACAGCATAATTTGGTATTCTAATTCGATAATTATAATCGAATTCAGTAATAATTCATGCGGATTAGTTTTGCGTCCCACATATAATGAAAAACAAGAATGATGACCATCTACGAATAATGGTTTCAGCATTGTAATTTATCGGATTTAGTGTAGTATCAGTTGGTAATTCGTATATCCGTTTATCACTATCAACTAACAGTTCCATAAACGGAAAAGGAAATCGGTGATAAATAAATCAAATTTTGCGTTGCGCTGCAATATCAAGTAAACAACGGAAACTTGTGATGGATGCGGACATACATTTAAAATAGTAAAAATGCTGAAAATTTATTATTCGAAGCGAGGTACGGCGTAAATCATCCGAAATGTTATAAATATTATAAGCACGTACACACGTTTTCATAAAAGAAGCGTAAATGTCCATCCGTGTAGAGCATAATGATGCCATGAATATTGAATGGAAAAGTATTCATGGAAATTGCGGGTGTGTTTACTGAAACTTGCCCTTTATCTCGTAAACCCACAAATTTCCGTGGCCCATTACTGCATCTATTATCAGCCAGTGTGACTACTAAGCACATTAGACAGAATAACCGTAACTGCTAACTGTTTCTCATCATTTCATAGGTCGACTCAGAATTAAAAAATAACCAAATAATTTCTTACTTGACCTACTTAAACTTGCATCTTGCAAACAGCGTATTTGTCTACTTCGCAGAATTTACAACTTCAAACGAGCAAATCAAAATTTGTTCAATTCGTGTGAAAAATGTTCCCATAAATCAAAGAAATCTGATCAAAATTTTACAAGTAAAACTTCTAGGGAAAATGTGAATAGATATTTGTATTTTGCTATCCGAACAAAAGGACCTGTAAAATCTCACTTAGGGTTTGTTGAATGCAACTGAAGTCGATCGACTATATCTCTATGCTGGCGACAGACTGCTTGTAAATTACTTTCTTGTTTGTTCCTTTTTGAAGAAAAAGAGGATAGCGTTTAATCTTTGTTGAAACGTAGCATCCTTTTTAAATTAGTTCCTACCGAGATTTTGGTTATCTTCTGTTTTTAATGCATTTGGGTTGAATAACTTTTCTTATCTTCTTATTTACTTATCGCTTGATTGTAACCGTTGTCTGCATATACACCAGAAAGGAGTTGCATGCATTGCAAAAGCAACATCGATGGGTTGGCAAATAAAAACATTCCTGTAGAATACACAAGCACCGACGTCGCGATGCAATCCTTGATGTTTGCTTGCAGACACCTAACAGCGCAGACGCTATAATAAAATAGTTACTTTTACTTGGAAAAGCGCCTTTCAAAAGCAAAGAGTTAGAAGAGGAAATTGTAGCTAATCCTAAAGAGGTATTGACCCCATGGAGTTACTTCAGTAGGTACTTAGGTGAGGATTTTTTGAATTGGGGGCTTTACACCGCACCGTATTATTTTCAAAAAATGGAAAAGAATTAAATCCATCTGTATCTTCTGAAGAAATTAAATAGTTTTTCGGTATGCATGCTATCATCGGCTGTATTAAGAATACAGAATACATATGTACTGGAATGTCAAATACAGAATTCCTTTAATTGCTAATGTAACGTCACGAAATAGGTTTTATGCTTTACGAGTAAATGTTCATGTAGAGGACATCCTTCCTGTTCCTGAAGACAGAAAGAAACGTAATCGTCTTTGGAAGCCATAGCCAGTGATACATTTTGTTAGAAATCAGTGCAAAGCAATAAAAACGAGTAACAATGGATCATTTTCAATAGATGAACAAATGATACCTTTCTTAGAGGTTGTGGAATACGACAATTCGTAAAGAATAAACCAAGGCCGGTTGGTGTTAAAATCTTTGTTGTTACCACGTCCACTGAAATAGTCCTTGACGTTGAAATTTATCAAGGAACTTTGACCAGATTTAAAAATAAAGAGTTTGGATTAGGTCCAGCAAATAGTTTCAGTTTCTTTGATAGATATTTTACCACAATACATTTAATGGTAAAATTAAGCGAATTAAACATTTATGGAACAGCAACTTAAGAGAACAGATTCAAAGGGTATACTTTTAAAAAGGACGCAGCTATGGGGAGGGGAAACTGAACGAATCGTAAGCAACGACATGAAAATCTGTGTAACGAAATGGAAAGATAATAAATCGGTGCTAATGGTTTCTACAGCATTTGGAATTTAGCCCCAGTTGGTATTTAGTCTTTGGGGGAATATTTATTAGAAGCTACCAAAAAACGAACTTTCGATGAAGCTGATGAAATGAAATGAAATGAAGAAGAGACCGAAAAGGAACCAAGCAAAAGAAGACGTATACCTGTTGCATTACCCTGCGAAGAGAAACTCTACGATTCATTTAATCACTGGCCAATCAACGATGAATTGAAAAACCCACTTTGCTGCCGGTTGGAATCGTGCAAAAGCCGATCTAGAGTGCGCTGTAACAAATGCAATGTGTATTTGTGTTTCACTAAAAGTTAGGATTGTTTTGTAAAATTCCATACTAAATAAATTTGTTTAGAACTCAGATGTTAGTTGCATTCGTATTTCATGAATATTCATGTTTATTATACACCCAGTACCCATAATTGTCACACTTGTACAATTGTGAGTATTAGGGGTACACTCCCGATAATCAAAATAAAATTGTGAGTATCCTTAAATTCCAGGATTAGATTTCCGGAAAAATTGGAAAAAAATTAGAGGTTCTATTGATGTACCAATGATACCAAAAAAACAGAACAGAAAAAATTATTCTACTCTGAAAAATGTTCGGGAGTGCAAGGGATATAATAGATTGATATAAAAGCGTTCAGAAGAAGAAAGTTGTTAATTCTAAATATTAGTCGATAGAATGAAAAACTAGAAATTTAATTTATATAAATTGAAATTAACTATTCGTTTCACTTATCTCTTTTACCTTTGCAACTATGTAGTACCATTTTTGACGTAATATTATTAGTGTTTGGGATAACTATATTACAGTAATGTTCTACAGGAAAATATAGCAATTAGGTTTCCACGGAGGCGTTCTAGTAATTCCTAAAAGTGTAAGCGATGTTCGAAGTAGGGGGAGGGGGTTGTAGATCAAGTTTACTAATACAAACGTGTATCGTAATTGTGCAATGTGTTCAAGAACAACTGTAAACTATTTTAATAGCGCATAGTGTAGTGCAATATAAGATGTTACAGCCATTTCCTGGGTATTTTACAATTTTGTATAGCATATTAAATTATACTGATGATATTTCTTCTACAAATACTATTTCTTAGTACTTAGATGATACCCTTTTAATTATCTATTTACCTGTTTCATTTGATTCTCTGTTGTATATATTTCTATATTTAAACAATGTCCTTTTACTGTAACTTGGAAATGGTAGATACATATTTCTATTATGGTCGTGCTAATAGTAAAACACTTGAGGATCGACGATTTTATGTCAAGACCTACCTCAACCTGTTGGATAATCAAGAATTCAGCTAAGGTTAAGAGATTCTGTTTATTTGGTTAAATTCACAACTGACACCGGTAAGAGCAGAGCAAGTTTTGGCTAGAGTGGAAGGAAATCCAGGTACAACTACAAAGACAAATTCAGCGCAAGTAACGTTAGCAGTTGTCTTATTTAGCAAACACTTCCAGAAAAGTTACTTTCAGTGTACTGTTCAAAAAGTTCAGTCCCTTGGTACCCCAGATCTTCAGTTCCACTTGGTATTGTGAAGATGGTTTTTGAAAAAATAACCTGAAAATTTAACTTTGCTGCTAATACCCCTTTTACAAGCGAGGCTGAGTTTACCAGAAAAATAGTTTTTAATTTCCCGTATTCTCATATGTGGGACAAGACAAATCCTGATTGTAACGTTGAAGATACCACTTTTTTTAAAGGTTTGGAAATTTCTGGGGGAAAGGATCATGACAAATGTTTCTCCAAATTGATTAACCGGAGCGGCCTATCATGATTTTCCGGTAAATATTTGACGTCCGATGCTGGAAGATATACCGTAACATTCGTAAGATTGCGAAAGTGGTTTATATACGATGCACAGCCACATCTTTTATTGTTAGTTTAAGAACATCTGAATTAAACTTCCTAGGAGAAATAGGTGGGCCGTCGAGGTTCTGTTGCATGGTCACCGTGATACTCCGATTTATAACCCTTGAATCTTTTCTGCTTGCGGCTCGTAAAATTGTTGTTTATACACAGTTGAGAAAGAATTGCAATCTTACAATCAGAACTGTCTAGATATTCAGAAAGAACGCGAGTTTTATTTGGACGCAGATGCCGGAGCTGCGGCGGTAGCGCAGGACGTTTTGAATATTTAGTTAGACCGAAAAAAATACCTCTTATTGAATGCATCTTCCTTTGAAGTTAAATACGATAAATTTAAAAAAATTAATCAAGTCATCAACACAAAATTGCTAGCATATCGAAAATAGCTCATTTTTAGATATATGTTTATTAAAAGTTTTGGGCTTGTATTGGGCGATACTATATGGCCTTGCACTGCTCGAAATAAAACAGCGATTATTTGATACTATTAGTTGCTATTGTGGCAGTTTTATATTTGATTAGTATTTAGTTTTGAAAATCAACATAAGTATAGCTTCAAGGTGCCGTTACAAGACAGAAGCATATTATTTCATAAATAATTAATCACCTGTTGCAGAAAGCTTGAAGAATTGTACAATGTTAAAATTCTAAGTGTTCTGTGTTTCCATTTTTCTTATTCACAACACAAATGTTTTCAAAAATATTTTACATTTTACTACGCGGTGTTGCCACCTTTGAGGCTTATAAAGTTATAATAGCACTGTAACGTCGTGGCATGTTACAAGTAAGTCTTCGTATAGCTTCTGGAGAAATACGTTGTCATTCTTCTAGACGGGCAATTTCCAATTTTTGGATTCTCATGGGTGGGTTTGGATGAGCTGTTCTAAGTAGTCACCATAGATGCTCGATGAAATGCATAACTGGACTACATGCTGGAAAGTCCATAGTTCGAATTTCTTGATCACGAAGATGATGGTTGACTAAACGGGCAACATAGAGGCCAGCGTTTTGATGCATGAACTTGCAAAAGAACTGACCTGATTGTTCAGTGTTTCAGTAATGTACCGCCGTGCCATTAGACTACTATTTCGAAGGATAATCAGATCGGTTCTGCTGTTTTTTATAGTGCCGTCTGAAACCATTACGAAATCACCCCCTCAAGATTCAGTTTCTACCATTGTAGCCGGTAAACAACATTCCCCAGGCCTTTTCCAAACTAAGATAAGACCATCATGATCCGAAACAGTGAATATTGACTCACCTGAAAACATTACAGGGCCCAATACCGCAGCTGCCAATTTCTATGTTTTCTAGCAAACTGTAATCTGGTTCGCCGATGACTGTCTTCCAATCGGGATACTTTTGTAGGTTTCCTAGAAGTTATTTGAGCTTCGTGTAAGCTGTTGCTTACTGTTTGATTACTAATCAATCTCCCAGTGGTTCGTAGAAAGTTTCTTTGTAGATCGCCCGCAGTTCCTGTACTATTGCGAAACATTTAAATTTGGATAAATCACTCCCCCGCAACAGTTGTTTTTCTTAGACGCCCTTATCCTTCCCAGATAGCAATGAAACTTGCGGTAAGTTTGCAGTTGACTTGATATTTGCTTGACTCGCTTACTTTACTCACGAGGACACCGCGAATACACTTTTCGAAGTGAACAGCAAATTCATAAAATACCAGTAGACACACGGTTTTGCAACGTTGTTGTTTGTGTTCTGTAGACTCGCTAATGCAGTGTGTTTAAATCGTTATTTATTGTATTAAAACTATTATCAACTTGTAGGAGGTAAGTCCGTTCAGGTTTAGTTCCTTTTTCAGGATTTTTAATGCTTCCAGTACTATATGTAAATATATATTATTAACATTCTGTATCAGCGAGTACACATCGTCATGCTTTAAAATTTAATTTTGAGTTGAATTAGCTTTTTAGGTTTTATTAGGCTTAACAAAGTTAAATACATCTTGTTCAATAGACCTGCTTGTTTACTTCGTCACGTCGTCGTGGGGTGGGTTTGTGACGGTAAGCTATCTTTTTGTAACTTTCCCATTTTCCACACGGCCGCGGCAAACAAACCACATGCAGCAGACTTATAAAGAGCAATCGAAAAAAATAATTTAGAGCAGGCCCTGCATTTATAATCTTGTATTGTAACTCCATGGTTACGTATTGGTGTGGCTAACTTTACGCTTCAAAGCTAAACCATGTTTTTATTAAGTACAATTCAAAGTTGTATCAAACTTGATGAACACTTGCATCAAACTTAATTCACACTGGTTGCTAGCTTACCAGCTTGTATAGCAGATTTGCCGTAAGCTTGCAAATCAAGCTTACTGAAAGCTTTTCATGTGGTAACTATGTAACTTGATTCAAACTTGCCGTAAGCTTGCAGGATTGTCGCGAGAAGCTTGTTTCAAGCTTACAAGTTTGTCACGGCATGCTTATATCAAGCTTTCAGCACTGTCAATCCGCGTATCCTATCATTTGCATTCAAATACCTTGTCAAACCCTGGGCATGTTGAATAAGATTCGTCATAGAGTGTTCTTCATTAAATTACAAATTTGTAAGTGTCATACGCTTGAGTTTCTGCTGCAGTGCCGTTAAACATAATTTGCCTAAAAAACAATTCAAAGAAATAAGTTGTGGTGACCATACCAACCCGCTAGACATGTTAGACTATCACTCTTAGGGAGGCCATTGTCATATGCTGTTTGCTAATTTACATCTTTAATTGAAAAAAAATGATCCTTATTTTATTTTGTGAAGTTGTATTTTACACTTATTTTTTAACAGCGTCTATACGGAATGCTATGTGATTGCCGGTAATATAGATTCAACAACTAAGTATTGACTGTTGTATTTGCAACTAGGTATTACTTTTTCGTACGAGTCCATTTTTATTTATGACTTGAACCTGCAACAAGAAAATAATTGATTTTACAAGTGATAGGAATTATTTTAACAATCCCATTGATTTTATTGCCATAAGATGGTGTATACGTTAGAACAAGTAGTATTTTAGTTCGAATTTTATTCTCGTAGGGGAATGAAATTTGCTGGATCTTAAAGAACGTACCAAATGCCTCCGTTGATTGTAAACAATTCTAGGAAAACTATAGATGCTATATAAAATTGTTTCTTGACAAGAAGAATGTTATCAGAAAGAAGGCGACCATTGAAAGGTACTGCAAAAGCTATCGAGGCAAATAATGAATAATGCTCTTGCAATGCATCTTCCTTTAGGAACGTATCATACAATATCACATAATAATATTATGTAGTTGTATTCTATTGACTGGCATTTTCTGAAATGTATTAAAAGCAGGTAAATAAAAACAGCAAAATGTTTTGTATATGATGACAGCTTTAGTATCGGTTACAATAAATCATTTCATTTTATAATTCTGTGTTTTTATATGGGATGGCATGTTTATACGCGAGATTAACTGTACACATCAATAAGTCCCAGTATTCCTTCTTACACACTATGTTGAATGCCTCCCCTAGCCACCCCTTCTATTGAACACCCACTAAAAACCATGTCTTTATAAACTGTTTATTATATTCTCTAACTACATTTAAACATAATTTCTATAAAGTAAGTGGTGCTGTTTATAGAGCGTCCACTTTTTGAAAAAACGTATTACACCTCCTATACTCCTACTCGAAACCTCGACTCCTCGAATGCGACAATTTGATCGTGTTCATACATTTAATCTCCTTTGTGAAGGGCAATCACTGAAGCTTCTGGAATAAAAAACCAATTAGCTTGATGTTCTTTGTTTTGTTTTCTTTTGTGCAAGGGTTTTAAGCGTTGCAAAAAAACTATAAATAATTTAACATCCATTAATTCGCGTTCGCTGTGATGCCTCGAATATAATTTTAATACAGCAACCGCGCTTGTCAAGAAAAAAGATAAACGCGTATGATGATAGGATGAGGAGAATCAACAAGATGTTTCCGCAGGTCTGCCCTACGAGTGTAACGCAATTTTAGGGCACTGTTATATAAAGATTGCTATCATTTATCATTCGCAACATACTTTTTCGAGGAGGTCTTTTATTTATCTCTCCTCTTCTCATGAGTATGGATAATACCAGACTCCACTTTTGCTTCTACAGCTTTAGAGGTAAGGACGGAGCTTTAAGGCATCAAGGAAGAATCGTGTTGTTGACTAATTGTTGCTTATTTGCTTTCCAATACCTAGCAGTCTTCTCGAAGAGAGTTGTTTTTTCGATATAAGTGTTTCAGCGAGATGAAACTGTTCAAATATTTAAATATGTATATTGTGACAGCTCACTCTACGTAGAATATTGATAGATGCATATAAGGTTAAATTTGAATTGCAAGCAGGAATTTTAAAAATGAACACAGTATATAAGAAATTATTGAAAAATTTCTGTTAGTTCATATATACAGCATTTTATTTATCGAAATAATAATTTTATATTATGATTACCCAAAAATACTAAACTGTATAGTAAAATATACTCACCTACTTGAGATTCGGAATGAATTTCATAAACGCTGATGATCAGGTCGCATGCTTGTACTGTTCGTATTTATTTAATACAAATTGCAGGTTTGCAACTATCGATGAACAGAATTTTCATGCATTTGCACGTTTTTCTTGTGTACGCAAACATTAACATTTATAGAATCCGTCGATATATGAAGCATTTATGTAAATTTATAACCAAATATAAAAGTTAAACGCGAGTCATCAAGGTTTGTCCACCATATTATTTTAAATGAAAATAAGTTTCATCTGTATTTATATTGGTAGTACTGTAGCAAACAAGTTAATATGTTTTTTATAATAAATAGCATATTTCATATGCTGGTGCACTGAAAAAGCTCTTCTATTAAGGAAATTGCAGCTTGGAAAAAGGAAGTTTAGTTATTTAAAATTAAATTCAAACACCCCTAAAAACAGGCCAGGTTCCAGTTCTATACAGGGTGCCCCAAAACGAACCGGCGATGTTTCAAAGATGAATTCTAGAACTTAATTGAATCGAAAAGTTAATATGAACATATGTCCTAAAACGTAACCGTTAACGAGTTATTGTTTAATTCCTAATTTATGTGGCTAAAATTTTAGTTCAACGAATTTTTCATTAATTAAATCAATTTAAATACATTATTATTATTTGACTTACAAGAAATGTTTAAAATTATCTTCATTGTGTTCGATACACAAAGCCGCACGTCCCAGAAGAGATCGTTGCGTTCTTAATATGGTTCTGGGTTATTCCTAATAATATCGGCAGTCTTCTGTATTCTTTGGTGTAATTCTTCTACCGTGTGCACCTCAGCTGCATAAACAATCTGTTTCATGTGACCCCAAAGATAAAAATTTAATGGAGTATGGTCCGGCGAACGCGGTGGTCATACTACAATCAAACATACTGCAATCCATCTTACCGGAAAATGTGCGTTAAGCCAAGCTCTAACACGAAGACAATAGCGTGCTGGTGCCCCATCGTGTTGATACCACATTCCAGGTTTAATACTTAATGGCACATCTTCCAATACTAAGTGTAAAGAGTTTTCTAGAAAATATTTGTAATTCGCACCAATCAAACGGTGTGGCAGTTTAAATGGTCCAATCAGACGATCATTAAGAATCCCAGCTATCATATTAACACTAAATCTATGTTGAAAATGCGAGCGCCTTCTTAAATGACGATTTTCTGCACCCGATTCATGAAAATTATGATAATTTTTGATACGATCTCGTGTGAAAGAAACTTCATCGGTCCATAAAATATGCAGTAGGTTTTGATTATTTTGTACCCAATTACAAAATTATAAGCGAGCTTCAAAATCATTACCTAAAGCTTGAACTCTTTTGATGATGGTATGGATGTAACCGAGCACTTCTTATTACTCTCCACACCTGGTTTCTACATATTCCAGTACGTAATGCAATTCTTCCCTCACTTAAAGACCGATCTTCTTGTAATAAATCGAGAACTCATTCATCATCGTTTATGGGTCTACGGACAATTCCTTGGTCGACTGCATGTCTTGCATTGAAAGTGCCATGTTCCCTCAGCTGAAAATGTGCATTAAAGAAAACTGAACGCGTAGGCGTCTTCTATTGGGATATCTTTTACGACATGCCTGTTGTGCTGCTAAAGCATATCCATCACACAGACCGTAAGCATAATGAATATCTGCTTATTCTTCATTTGAAACGACCAATGGCATTGTGAATCACTTGTGAATTACGGTTATAGGTAATAAGTATATAAAGAAGAAGAGATATGTTCTTTGAGGCTTTCGCGGTTTCTCGAACTGTTAATATTATAATTTACTTTCGGCTTAGAGCGCGTCGTCATTTGGGAACTACACCCAGCATTATCAGGTAAGCAGCTTGTGTGCCTTTACAAGCATTTGCTCTAGAAGTTTGAGCCATATTTGTTCGTAGGCCCTGCCTGCCTAAACAGGGCCGTGTGTTTATATTAATCAAACCTTGGGGCGGACAAGGATTTGATCTTGATGTATTTTGTTTGCCAGGACAATAATACTTAATCGGCTTATGCCTGTTAGCTGTTTGTGAACCCATACAAACTAACGTTTCGCAAGACATTGCAGCTTGCATCATCAGAGTGAATATAACACTGTGTCAGTGTCAAATTTCGGTTTAATAGTAGGGATTTCGTTATTGGAAGAAATAATTATAGTTTGACTTTGAGTTGAATATTCTACTAAAACCATTCGAAGTTCGAATTTTAGTTTGAAATATAATTATATTAATATATAGAATTTTGGATCGGCAAGCATTGGCACTCTAAGCTATGTTATTAGAGAATAATAAACATTTACATGGGTAGTTATGAGTTAGGTATATTTACAAAAGTTCGTTACATTACGACGCAGTTCTTTATTCCTTACAATAGCATGGTAGCTATTGAAATAATTAACAGCAATGATTTCAGCTATGGATTATTTCTAATTGAGTTGGTAAGCACCGATTTAAAGAATTTTAGCCCCTCCACGCTAAACCTAGAGTAAAACTGTTTGGAGTAGAGCATATCTGTGAGATTTATAATACAGCAATTAATAGTTTTACTATAACTCGCCTGAAAATGTGTCATAATAAATATAACAGTTTTTTTTACAAAATATGCCACCCGCCGAATGAAAGCTGTTATTGTAATTCTCGAATATATATGTATTATTTAAAAAAATAAAAAATGTAGTTTGAATGTAATCTACGATTCTAATAGTAGACTTTCTTAGTGCTAATATTTTAAAAACCAGATAATTTAACGACAATCTGGTATGAGACCTGACTTAGTAGTTTTCAACCATCTTTTTATGGTATTTTTTACTCACACATTCAAAAATATACAAGAAAACAGAGATAAGTTTGTGTGTGTGCTTTGGGTCGGGTAATATCATGCGAAGAAATTAATATATTTGTTTTGTTGCAGGTTGGTGACCATTCACAATAATTCTTAAGAAATGTGCAAAAAGGTACATTTTACTAAGGTAAGACTAAATGTATAAACTTTCTAATAAATAATTATCAAAAATTTTCTATAAGTACCTATATTTCGCAAACGTACAGATATATTGTTCCACTTAAATAACCATCCAACTATGAACGTTAGAATATTTCTTCATTATCTTTTTCTTGATCGAATCGAGAACAGGCGACAACTATGGACTATAATGCCATGTTTGTAATTACTTTGGCAGACCTTTCTCATGTTGCTAACTATGTGGCCCCCAAAGTCTCCGTAGTTACAGTAGTTGAAACGATACTTTCTCAATGTATCGCGATAACGATATCGATACTTTATCAGAAAAGTACAGCGATACGGATACTCGATAATTTTTTCAGGCAATATCGCGATACCGATAATCGACACTATACTTTTAGCGATATCTTTCCATTGAGGAACGAAGAGTATAAACTAAAAGTATGTTTCTATTAGGTACTTTAATTTAAAAAAAATGCTAAATAGTTAATAATATTATTAAATAATACTACAAAAAATAAGAGTTATAGATAAGCTTTATTCGATTATGCAAGTAGCTACATTTCTAAATAATTTTCTACCAGTCCATGTCTGCTATAGCTCATCACGGAATTAGCAGTACCAGAAAGTCTTTTCAACGAAGCACTTGAAGAAAGAGTCATATTAAATATATTTAGGGAACCGTTCTTTTATGTCCTTAAAGCCTAATCCACGAAAAATGTTTAAGGACCCATGCCTAAAAGACAACTGTTAAAGATTCAAATATTTCAAGAAACTGGACGATAAAATAATGTATTGAGTATTGTTACTGTTAACGCACGCTGTATGGAAAGGATAAACAGTTTAACAAACAGCCTCGGGTTTTACGTATTACCCAATATTTACATTCTTACCTACTATACATAAACCTGTTTATAGCTTCAGGAAGTGGAATTACCTATTTAGTTTGATTATCTAGAATATTCCAGAAAAGTAGTATCGCTAAATTATCGCAAATCTGCGATAATCGATAATTAAAAAAGTACCGCGATACCGATACTTCCAAATTATTCTGAATCGTATCGCGATGCGATAATCGATACTCAGAAACTACCGCGATATCATGCCACGGGCTTAAACGGAATTAATAATAATAATAATAATAATAATAAGGTTTATTCAAACATTAAAAAAACAACATTTATACAACTTATTTGTTTTGTAACAACATTTTACAATTGGCAGATCATTAGATTATTTTGTCCTAGTCGGTAATGTTTTAAATAAACTAGTATTGCTAACGCAAAAAAACTCACAGAAGCTGTGCTTGTGCGTGAGCTGTTGGATTGTAACTAAGTCTAAAGTAACATTTCTCTTAATTGTTATACTTAATCTAATCAGTCTTATCAACTAAAATTGTTTATTTAATTGCACAGTTTATTTTAT
>JABXWE010053086.1:0-15231 GCA_014611495.1 Limonius californicus | reverse complement strand
TCTCACTTAGACCTAGGATGCTCCATTTTATATGTGATAATTCTTCTTCTAGTTGTTCTAGACGTTCGCTCGACATCATTGTTCGGTTGTTGTATGTGGCAATGTAAAGTTTCGTCTTTGGTTTATTTTCAGATATTAATATTCTTTGCGAATTTTTGCCTCCCCCAGAATCCTTGAGGCAGACCTTTTTAAAGGTGTGGGATTTATCATTTAATGACCTACCCACCTGGGGTATATTTTCGTGTGTTTTGAAATTCGCCATGTTGTTTAGGGGGTTTTTAGCCTTAATCTTCCACGTTGGCTAGACGGCTTGGAAGATGGGTTAGGATGTAGAGAAAAGGATAAATAAGGATGGACAGGATGTCGGGCTAGGGCATGATCTCTTCAGTGTAGGGAGGTGGGAGAGATCATGAGCTCGCGTAGGCAGGGTTGCTATGTCCCTGAAGTAGATCTGTACTCCGCCGGGTTCGCAGAAGAGTATCTACCCGCTACCTTGGGCAATAGCATTATGTAACTTGCATGGGGTTTTAAAGTGTTCGGCCTGTTTTTAAGGGGATATAGTGTTTGTTTGTCGGTACTGGTTAATTTGCTTTCTCCTGTTTGTCAGCAACTTCCAGACATTTTCTGTCTGCCTTACAGCTCATACTACTTGTATTTAGAAAAATTCTCCCAAAATTTCTTCTTCACCTCTTGTATTCTGGAATTTACTAGGTTTATTTTCTGCACATATTCTCGGTATTTCTCTGGTGTTGTGTTGTTTTTGAATTTCAAATAGGCTTTCCTCTTCTCTGCTGCTAGCGTCATTACCGATTACGTGAACCGTGATTTGTTGTTATGTTTTGCATTTATATTAACTTTCCTAGTGCTCAGCGCTTCCTTTGCCCTGACAATTATATAGAAACCATTATATACAGTTTCCATTGCGATAAATAAATTCTGTAATACAGAGTTAAAATCTACGACAAAGATTTTTTACGTTGTAAATTTAATCTATAGTATGATTTCATACTGTCTGTAAAGGATCCAAATGAAGCAATAATTTAGCATTCAAACTTCAGGAAAAGGTGAAATTTCCCCAATAGAAGACTCATATAAAAAGGATTGACGACGCAAAAGGAATCTTGGCTTTCTTCGACAGGATTTTAGACGAATGGCAAAATTTTTGAAATTTGTTGATAACGATACTGTAATATAAAACTATTTATTGATACATTACTGCTACATCATTTTAAGATGATAATCGATGAAGTCAATGGGATGGTACAATACAATCATAATTCTGAAAAATATGATTGTGAATTGGCTTCTGTTGACTTACTTCAAAAACCGAACACCAATGAGCAACGCGACGATGTGAACAAAGGTATTACAAAATTTTATATTTAATCATCCTGGGCAGCTTAAGTTTTGGTGCAAGGTGGTACAAAGGGGAAGGACAAAGAGGAGCCTATTTCTTTGACAACTGTATTATAAACCAAAAGACAATAATAATGCTGATGCAAATCATGCATGTTTAAGGGCCATACGCTCAAAACAGATTGTAATTTCTACAGGATGTCCAATAATATCTATCAAACTGCCAAAATATCGAGGATCCTGTTACTGATAATGGGAAATGGTGCTGAAATTTTCAAGAAAAAATAGATGAAATTGATATTCAACTGACTCAGGAGGTAGATAATCAAGATTTCTTTGAACAGTTCATCTAAGACAATCCACCAACTCCGGAAAAGTGGAAGAGATAGATGTAAAAGGCAATTCCCAACCTGCCGAGGAAAAAGATCGAAGGTTTAATAATAGAGGAAGGAAATAATTTTAAACATATTTCAGAGAATGTTAAAAGAAAAGCAGCTCTACAACAATATTGTAAACGAAAAGATTTGACGATTATTATTCGGAATTATTTGGAGAAAGAACACAGACTTTCATAGACATCGGCATTTATGAGCAAGTGGCAAGAAATCATAGTAAGGGATACCTCGTCTTTCCGTTCCCTGGGAGTTGCTATTGGAAGAGAAAAGCTCCCGACAAAGAAAAAGAGGCTAAATAAAAATCATCACAATTTAGAACAATTTAAGAACCTCCCCTGATTGGTAACCTTTCAGATTAATACTTTATCATTAACTTTAAATAAATTCCATTATTCACAATGAACTTAAAAAAGAAGTGAAGGGGTTGATGAGGGTGATTTAAGTATCATCATTTATGGCATAGCATAGCGTATAGTAGGCATGCGTCCCGAAAAATAATGTGGATCAGGACCGCATGGTGTTTATCAAAAATGTATATAAATATGGTTCAGGAAAGTACAAATCCATTGGTTCAGAAATGTATCATTTATTTTGTATAAAAGTACAATTTAGTTTTCTGCCTTTTTAAAGTATATTTTTCAAAACTAAGAAACAGGGATGACAATAGACAGATATACGCGGCAAGCAAAGCTATAACTGTTTGTTTTACAAGTGGAGCAGGATGGTACGAAAGTACAATTGGTTCAAGATAGATATAAAGATCTATATATATATATATTTCTTGGTATAAATTACATGGAAAATATTAATTTCTGTAGCATTAAATTTATGATTTTGTAAATTTTGCGTAAAATCATATTTTCTATCGATATCAATTTTTGTGAAAAAAGTAAATAAAAAAGAAAAATACAGCAGGAGTAGCGCTGTGATTTAGTATACATTTGAATCCTTAGGATTAAGAGATGAAGAGCAGAAGAGGGCAAAGCTTCAACATTCGCCATAAATATCTGCTTTTCGTTTATCCAGAACTCCGTCTTAAGATGAAATATGAACAAGAGATTTGCGTGAAATTATTTAAGAATGGATGAGTTTCGTTTTAAAACGGACGAAATATTTAAAACACTGTAACAATTACTTCCGTGAATGAATATTGATGGTTACAAAGTGTTTCATACACTTGAACAGAAATACGTTACAGCTGACGCTTTTCATTCTTTACTAATAATCACGTGAAAGACATAATTTAGAATAATGACGTTACCTGGGAATAAAACTTTAGCGAAATCATTAGTCGCTTTTAAAGTTTTTCCACGCAAAATCCATTAAAAAGGCAAGCTTAAAGTAAATGCCAGAGATAAACCCATTCACGGAAAATAGTCCTAAAAATTTTCCCATTTAAAACGTGCGCATATTTGTATACTTTTAATTTCATGTTACACAGGATGATGCTCCGCAAAAATTTACATGCAAAATTATATTCCATTACTGGCTCCGTTAATTTATTTATTAACGTTGTGTTTAGGTTTCTTTTCTTTTCAACATGAATAAAACGCAGAAATGTGTATCGTTTTAATAAAAAAATTAAAAACAAATCACAAACTACAGTGTGATCAGTTGATCTTGTAACAAGTACATAAAAAATATCTTTTTTTGTATTAATAGTCGTTTGGACAGGCAAATGTCAACTACTGTTTTGTTAAAGCTTAGCAAACTTCTGTACAAAGTTTTTCATTTAATAGATTCTTGTAGTAATAACAATCAGAGAAAACTGATATGATGTTGATTTTGGAAGAATGCAGACGGGCGGCGGACTTAGAAGTACGACGCTATGCCCGAAGATATCCTGATAGACCCCTTCCATCACATAATGCGTTCAGGTCTTTGGAAAAAAATTTGCGGCAATATAGACAGTTTTTCAATCCAAAGGTGAGACAACGACATGTCACAACTCTAGAAGCTGAAGCGGCAGTCATCGAACAGGTAACTGGTCATCCCCATATAAGCCAACGAGTAGTTGCAGTAACTGTAAGCTTCAGCCAAAGTTCAGTATTTAACAATTTAAAAGCAACCCGATTCATATTTACCACATCACATGAATACAACACCTTACTGAAGATGATTACCCACGTGGATTTTTTTAAGAAACCAATTTACTACTGATCCACTGATTTAAAGAAATATTCTATTTTCTGCCGAAGCAACGTTTAGTAACATGGGTGTGTAAAGAGACTCAATTACCATTTCTATTCACAAGATAACCCACATTGGATTTGACAATCACGTTTTCAAAGAATTTTTACAGTAAATGTGTGATGTGGTATCGTTGACAACTTTATCGTTGGTCCCCACGTCTTTGAGGGCAGTTTAAATGGAGAAATGTATTTACATTTTCTAGAAAATGATTTGCCTTTTGGACTTTTGGAAGTCATTCCTGTTTATGTTAGACAGCCTATGTGGTTTCAAAATGACGGAACAATTGCAAGACGTACAATTCAACCTTGGCCTCTACGTAATCCAGACTTGACTGCTTTAGATTTATTTTTGTGGGGCAAAGTAAAAAACGACATCTACGAAACTCTCGTAGAAACTCTGGAAAATGAAAGAATTATTGAATCGTGTAAATAAATCACCCCACATATACGAACTCGTGTTAAAAATTCTCTTCTGCGGCGGATTGATTTATGTGAACAGTAAGGTGGACGGCGGTCGAACATTTATTACGTCATTAATTACTGTTTTTTTTTTTCTGTTTTTTCTTAATTTATTTTTATTGTTGATTTTATTGTTATGTCAACATATTTTTATGCTATGTTGACTTTCTCTGTGTATGTTTGGTTTAAATTATAATAAATAAATATTGTAAAGGTACCTATTGCAAAGCTGCATCTTATTGATTAGTAAATAGTAGTGTACTTTATTTGTATATCCAAAGTAACTACTTTAATTTTTATTTATTTAAACAATATAAAGTTTAGAAGATACCAATGAAATGCAAACAGCTGTAATATGTTTAGCCTACCTACCTGTCACAAGATAAATTATATTAATAAATCAATACAGTATTTACCTGATACAGATTTCAAACGATAACACGTTCTTATTAGAAGTAATATAATGTATAGACAACGACTTACAGTATTTTGTTATTATTTCGGCACTGAAGTTTTGGGGCTTTTGAAATGCACATTAAGTACAAACAGTGATTCACGGGAAAGTACGGGCATACCATTCCTAAAATTCATATCACAAGATAATGCGATATCGACATTTGTATTGCCGGTATTATACATCAGAGTTGCCTGTTTGATATGGTTGATAGTTTCCTGGCTAATATTTTTTTTATTGTCATAAAATTTACATTGGGAATCAGAATTTATATTCTATGAACTATTTAGATGTTTATAAGTATTGACGAGAAGAGATCTATCTCTTATTCCTCCGGGAAGATGGAGCTGTTATGTTTCTCCGTCAGCTCCCAGGGCCATTTTACTCTTCATTTTCTGGGTTCAGGTTGCTGAGTTAACGGTATGATCAGATCGTTAGAATGTCCTATGTCAGCCAGTTCGATCCTTAATTATATCTTGTACAAAAAGTATGTTGGTATCTGTGTGTACCGTGAGGTGAGCCACGTACCAAGGAGCATCCGTGAGATTTCTTACGGATAGCGATTGAAACCTCTGGATAATATCAACGTTGGAGCGACTGAAGCATCCCCACAGTTTACACCCGAAGGTCCATGTATAATTATATAATGGGTGTATATCGGAGTATCTTGTTTTCTGGAGAAATGCATGATTTACGCCCTAACAGACAGTACATATTCTTAATTTTTAAATCCAATTCTTTCTGTTTTTTCAGTAATTGGTGCTTCCATGTTAGTCTTCTATGCACGTGTCAAATATTTAACTGATTCAGTATGAGGGAGATTGCTATTCTTAATGGTAACCGGTGGATATCGCTGTCTGCGTGTAGTAGATGTCATATGAGCGCTTTTTGTCGTGTTAATCTTAATCTTCCATTTTTCGAGCCAAGTTTCTATTCGGTTGAGGCTTCTTTGTAAAAGATGTGATGCAGTTTGTCGGCAAATGTTCCAATTACTGTATCGGTCATTTGCGGTAATGCGGTAGTGAAAAGAAGATACAGCACAAGTCCCAAGACAAGACGCCAGCTGTAATTCGGTGAAGGTGCGAGGTGCAATTTCCAATGTTTGTTTGAAAATAGCGATTTGACAGGTATGACTTAAATCATGAACTTAACGCAATATCCTAGAAATTCATCAGCTGCTGGAAGGATATGAAGGAAGCACAGCATAAGCAAATTAACCACCACCGAAAATAGGTAACAGCAGGACAACAATAAGCGAATTACATGAAATTGAGCTGTGTGAAGTTATTTCTGAAAATCCACACAGTAACCAAAAAGCGCTGTCAAGGCAGCTAGCAATTAGCCACCCTTCAGTTTCAAGGATCATTAGAGCAAATCAGTTTCATACATACCAGGTAAATTTAGTACCAAATCTCGAAGAAACTGATTTTCCAATACGCTTACAGTGTTGTCAGTTTATACAAAACCAAATGAACCTTGACGATAATTTTGTGAACAGCGTTCTCTTCAGCCATACAGCAAGTTTTAGTAATAATGGCAGCGTTAATGACATAATTGTCATTATTATGCACAAGTTAACCCTCGGTAGACGGGGACTTCGCGTTTTCAGAGAGCGTATTCTGTAAATGTATGGTGTAGAATTCTAGGAGATCATATTACGCTCCACATTTTCTTTATCAGAAATAAAACAGGGGGAATCTACATTCATTTTCTTCGTAATACCTCGCCAGTATTGTTTGAAGAAGTGTATGTAAATATAAGACGTCATATGTGGTACCGACAAGATGGCGCCTCGTACCCCGCACGGACAGGTTACTGTAAGGCAGGGGTATAAATAAAAGATTTGAAAATAACTGGATTGGTAGAGTTTCTACTTTTCCTTGGCATCCCCGTAGCCCGGATCTTACTCCGCTGGATTCCTTTTTGGGGTACAGTTAAAGATGCAGTTTACCAAACTTCCACCGTTAATGTGGAAGATTTGAAATACAGAATTAGGGTTTGCAAGTAGATTACGCCGCAAGTGCTAGCTCATGTGAGAAGGATAGATAAGTGCCCTAAAAAATAATGAAAGGCATTTTTCAAATCAGTTAATAAATTGTTATACTTACTATTTTATGGTATTCGAAATACTTAAACTTAGTTATTTATACATAAGACTGCTGTTTTCATGTACTTTATTCAAAAGTTGACTAAAATGTAATACCAATCATACCAAACAGACATCTCTGATTTATAAAAAGTTTAGATATCGCAGTGCCTCGTGAAATGTATTTTGGGTTGCCTATTTTAAGAATAGTAGGTTCATGTAATGATTTTTCGTTCATATAACTTCCCATTTGACAGGACAAATTACAATTCTGTTTACATCAACTACACCCATATCAGTATGTAATAACTAATAAGTGTGTTTCCTAACTGGGCTATAAATAGTAATAGGCTATCTCGTTGTCCACAAGCGGTTAGAATTCTTACATATAGTAGAGCAATTTACTATTTAATTCAATATACCATTAAATTTAATGGGCCGTATTAAGAAACTCAAATTGATTCTCGAAAAGCGCGCGAAATTTTAAATGCCGATTTAACAAACAATGTATGTATATGTAAAAAACTCTGCGTAGTTAAAGAGACTCGCTTAATTTTTGTAGACATCGTGGCGATACGAATGTAATTTTGTAAGGCAAAAATCCAAATCTGAGATGCTTGAATTATTTTTCAAAGAAAAATTTGCATGCACTATTGTTCAACATAACTTCAAAGCAATAATATTTTAATAATTGCTGTTTTAAAACTAATGAACAGTCATTCGTTAAAAAAAAGGTGATGCCTTTTATGGAATCATAGCTAGAACAGTACGTGTTACTGTAATGCACTTACGACACCATATTAAGCGGTTTCAAAAATGACAAACAGAATTTTTTTGAAAGAGCAATATAATACCTGCAAACATAGTTTGACATTACAGTAACAAATTTCAATCCGTTAAAATTGTTTAATATTACTTGATGTATTGACCTTTTATACGAGTATGGTTATTAAACAAATTTGTACTGAATATAACTGAAGCAAACGAGAAAAAAACAGTAGATGAGAAATAATTTTCAAAGATCATCCCGTTTTCAATAGTTTGTATAAAATCGTAGCCCACATACTCTCCATTCCACATGCCAAGGCAATCTGCGAAAGAATATTTAGTCTAATGAGTGTAGCCTGAAGGAAGGCGAGAAACAAATTATTATAAAAGCTTAAGAAGAAAAACAATTTATCGAATAAAGATTGGCGAACATATTTTGAAACTGTTATGATTATATAACTTCCCGTATTTAAATCAAAATTGATTCCTATGATTGTATCTAATTAACATATTATAATAACTATGATTCCCGCGAATGATTATTCTGTGACTATTTTTTATATGTTCTCTTCTGTATATGTACTTATTTACATATACATATATAAATTTAATTAAAATAATCTATTTTTCTGCATTTCTTCCTTAATTCCTTAATTTTTTTAGTCATTCGGATTTTAGTCACTGTGGTTTTCTCATGTGCTATCTCATCTGACCCTTTTGAGACAGGGCGCCTTTTTCTTCGAATGCCATCTGTTGGATTTCATTTTGACGCTACTTTTATCCATCTATTATCTTCCAGTCTTCCGAGGTGACCTGCCCACTTCCACTTTAATGATCTACACTTTGTTAGCATTTCCACTATTCCGATTTTCTTGTGAATGTCCTTCACCCGTATTTTACCTATGAGTTTGATCAAACTGAAAATTATCATTAAGTAACTACAATTCTTACACATTACTAATACACATGTACCAATCACTCTTAAAAAATCTTTGAAATTATCTGAAAACGTAGTCATAGATTGAGTCTCCAAACCCATGAGAATTCAACAATGTCAAACATGTAAAGAAACAAATTTCATAGTACCTATCTGAATGACAAATAAGTATCGTTTATGTCAACTGAATAAAATGACAAAGAGTTCTCGTTTTCACTTGACGGCACGTAGATATCGGTCGTTCAATTCACTCTTTCACCAAGAGGATCCGATAAACAGAGAATTTATATGAAGCTCTTTGAAAACAAATCTCTCTTTCTGAACTTTGTATGTGCAAAGCATCCCAATCCTCTGAAAATTCTATCTTTATTAAAAAAACACAAAATTCGGGTGTTTTACCCTTGAGTAAGAACGATAAAGATATAGATAAAAATATACTGTTTACTTTACGCATGCCTGCCAATATTGAAATATATATTTTTCAACATACAGGGTTGGATAAAAGTAGAGAATAATTCATATTATTTAGTCGTATTGGTTTTCTAAAAAAAGCTGACAAATTGCACTAACTGTAACATATCCATGATATTAGTGTTTTATAAAGTAAATTTTCCCACCCCAGTCATCTTGACTTCCAATAGTTATTAGCTTTATGCATGTGCTTGTGTGTAAAACACTGAACAAACCCTCCTTAAAAATTTTACACTTCTATATTATTTCGAGGTACAAATTCTTTACTTCGAATGTTTTACTTATAGTTGTTTATTGTTTTCGATTCAATAACAGATGCTGGTTTTTCGCATTTGGATTTTTTAATTCAAATAAAAATGTTAATTATTCTTATTTCTTAAATCATACAAGTATGTATAGTCACAAATTGGTACGATCCATGGATAAATATTACGTTGTCAGGTATCAACTGAAAGCGTAATCCCTAATGTTTTTCGAATTTGCAGGCTTTGAGGATTACGATATACAGTAGCTTACAGCGCGGTGTTAAAAAGTCCCGCATCACTTTAAAATTGAAGTAATTGCAGTTTAAACATACTTCTTTAAAATATTAATCAGCCATTAACAGTGTACTCGTATATCAAATAGACACTTAATTACCTTAAAAAATACAGTAGAAATATTGGTTCATAAAGAAATGCAGTTACAAGATAATATATTCAAGTTAGAATTTGCCAAAACTTCCAGTTTTATACAACAATTTATTTAAATTAAAATTAATTATGAGGGTTTTCTTTCGGTTGTGATACTTAATATCCTTTCCCATAAATTCTCTATTCGATTTAGATATAGTGAATAAGGTGGGCCAGCTAGTCTGTCAATTCTATTCATCATTATGCACGAGTTAACCAGTTTTGTTCTGCAGCAACAAGCACTCTCCTTTTAGAAAACCAAACCTTCCTTCGCCAAACAAGTCCTCACAGTAGTTAGTATCTTATCGCACAAAAGTTTAGAGCATTTTCGAATGTTTGTCGTCCCAAAGACGATATGTAGTCGACCTATTTCCTGAACAATCATGCAACCCCATACCTTGCAACGGGTTGGATGCTTAATCGGTGAAGGTACACTTGTTTCAACTTTTTCCCAGAAAACCTTCTGATATACGATGTGTGATCCAGTTACATCCTTTGAAGACTGTTTAGTTAGGATTCGCTCCGCTTAATTATATCAAATTGGAAAAGTCTTATTGGCCATAGTAGTGTTTAGGGTTCTTCCCTTTAATTTCTGTCTTAAATGTCATATCTTGTATTTTAGAACTGTTTTGGTGCGGTCTTCCTTCATTTTAGTGTTGTCTGTCGTGATATTCTTCTCCTCTAGTTTTAAAAGTTCTATTCCTAGAAAAACGTTGTCATTGCTTCTAGTTATTTTTCCCTAAATCATATGCATAGTTCTACATCTACCTACGCCAAACTGCATTCTGCATTCTTACATCTTCGCTTAATCCATGGTAAATATGTATTATATATTTCGGTAGATCTTACGCTCGTTCGTAAATAAAATATGTAATAAAGTACTAGCTGATTTGTATTATTTCTGGATTCATAATGGATTTATTGCTACTGTAAACTAAAAGTCGCTTGAGACATCTCACTAGCATACGTGTATGTATGTATCTAAGTATATAGATTATCTGTGAATTTGATTGTACCGGAATAATCTTAAAAATCGGCATAGAGGTTTCTAAGAAATGAATAAGTACTTAATATACGGCGTATATTATCATTGTGTGCATTAACGCTGTGTGTGATACGTAATCAAATGATTTTGGGTAGTCTATACTCTATAGTCAGTGGTTCCGAAACTGTGGGTCGCAACCCCCTGGGAGGTCGCGATATACGATTAGAGGGTTGCGGAAGGATCAAAATTCTCTAAAGACAAAATAGCGAAAACAAAAATCTTGAATGACAAAAATCTCATATTACAAAATTTTCGAATTGTAATGGAGAACGTCGAAATGCATATTCGTTTCCAATCACACAAACTGAATAATTTATTCAGGGAAGAAGCGTATTTGGGCAGAAGAAGATTTACATGGATGTGGCAATCCAATAGTAGTCGATTTTTTATCTTTTGTACAAGGATGTATGATTTTGATTACCAATTAGAAGTATTTAAATGATTCTGATGTGGTATTTCATGTTCACCTACATAACCAAAACATTGTAAGCAACAGTTTGGGAATCACTCTAATAGTCGGCTTAATTCTTACAACAACGCAACTTAAGTAAGCAGTAACAAAACCCACATGCTTTTCTATTTTACATTAAATTGAGCAATGTTTTACAATACAAGATGATGGTCATTCCAAATCTTTACTTTCGAGTTTTTTGTTTTCGAGGTTTTACCTTTCGGGATTTTAGATTTTTGTTACAAAATTTCGCCTAGAAACATAATTGGTCGCATAGTCAAACGCTGTTGGTGCCGGTCAAATTGCCATTAAAGGCAAGCAAGCCAGGCTCGGATCTCTAGAGTTGGTGGTACAACAACGACCCGCTGAACTTCGGAAGGCACGTCAAAGCCGTCGGTCCCGAGTACCATTACGGCGATAGTCGTTAGGTCAAGTGAAAGGCGCTAGCGCGACCTGAAAACTCCGACACAAATTCTACCATGACCATACGAATTATTATTATTAGGTATCCTTCCCTAATTTTGCTTTCCATCTAATTACATCGATAATACACTTCTATTGACTAGTTCGATAGTTCTGTCATTGGTCATCTGGTCATTGATTTGATCAGTATCTCTTTCTTTTATTAATTAGCACTACAATCTGTCACAAATAGACATGCAATACTTGATTTAATAATCGTAAGTAGATGAGAGGCATGAAGGTGAAGCATCCAGTGATGGTTCACCTACATTAAACTTAAACTAGACTAACAAAATCAGTCTAAAACTACTAAGTCACTTCACTGTAATTTTATTCAAATCTGTTTATGAGATCCAGAGATTTAAATCGTTTTAAGCGAGGTTGCACTTCGTCGTTTCTTTCTAATAAGCACTCCACTAGGATGTTTGGGTAACCGCTAATCCGGTCTTGATATCGCGCACTAAACCGTTGTATTTCTTCATTTTAACTGTAGGAACGGCGAGCTCGCGCCTGATAGATTCGTTAGGGACGTACCACAATGCGTTTACGATGGTTCTGGGTACTTTGGATTGAACTCTCCTTAGGATTTCGATATTAGATAGCGGTACCCCAGAAATGGATTCCGTAGGTCCATATCGGTTTAATCGTATGTCTAAAAATTTGTTTTCTATTTCAGATTTCCAAGTTCTCTCTCTTCTAAGTTCTTACGTATTAACTTATTTTTATATCGGGCCCTTGCTTGGTGTTCTAATCTTTGTTTTGTTAGGTTTTTCCATTCTGGATAGTAGCTTATTTAGCACTGATGCAGTTGTTGCCTATAATCTACTTATGAGGATGGCTAATCAAGTATTGTCCGTAACATAGAAGGCATTGACCGACAAATGAATAATTTTTTCCTAGAAACCTCAGTTATTGACAAAAATATACGCCAAGTTGTTTATAAAAGTTGTACATTTAATATTATTGCGGTGCTAGTGATTTTGTTGAAATGGAAAAATTCGAGACAAAGCTGTTATAAAATACCTTCTTAAGAAGGGTTTATATCACTGCACGAAGTGTTGGGTGATTCTACTCCGTCATATCAATATCATATCAATCTATTATGGATTGGTACCGGGATTTGAAATTAAAAAGCAAGTCGTGTCAACATGCACCAGGTGCTGTACCACCAATAACTGTCAGGAAAATATTGACTTGATCTATGATGTGGTATTGAGTGGTGGGAAATTACGGTCAAATAATTATATTACTGAGACATGTAGCTTTTTCGTTGGAAGCGTTGAGAAAGTTTTTCACGAGCAATTGGGTCCGAAAAAAATCTAAGTAGAATGAATTCCGGAAATGTTGTCGCCTTATCAGAAGCTGGCCAGGCTTCTAACGGCTGCGAGCAATTTGAGATTAATTGACACGGATTTGGATAGATTTTTTAGAAAGATTTGTAAATGTAGGTGAAACCTAAGTTCATCACTTTGGTCCAGAGTGAAAATGGCAGAGTATGGAATGGCTGCATCATGGTTCCCCGCCCCCACGAAAATTCCGTGTGACTTCATCGGCCGGAAAGACAATGGCAACAGTGTTTTGGGATTCTGAGGGAGTTCTTGTTGATTCTTTACCACGTGGTCACACAATCATGGGAGGCTATTACTATACGCATTATTATACGCAAAACTCGTATCAAAAGTGCGTGAGGCTATAAAGAAAAAAAGCGTGGAGAATTGAAACGCGGTGTTTTGTTCCATGGTTCTGTGGCTGCTATCCACAATGCTGAATTTGAAATTTTACAACAACCCCCATATTCGCCAGATCGGAGGCCAGTGACTTTCACCTGTTACCCCAATTAAAAAATCATCTTCGGAGAACTCTATTTTTGGACGATGAAGAGGTGATGGCTGCTATGAATGAGCACAAAGGATTTTTTATAAAGGCATTCAAGTTCTACACCATCGTTATACTAAGTGTGTTAATCTTTTACTGGATTATATTGAGAAATAAATTTGTTTTAAATGTGTAAGTCATTTGCTTCTATATCGGGGATAATAAATGATGAACCTCCCTCATTCAGTTTCCAATTTTATTATTTTAAAATTTCAGCAACGTGGGTTTCTTCGTCTGTACATTAATTTTTGTTGCGATACCAATAGATATCTAATCTTAATACAGTTCAGAACAAGTTACACACTCTTTTGTACTTGTAATGCCTTCTTTATTTCTGCTTCTTTCTTTAGTATTGGAATATGTAACTAAATATTGACCTTTTAATATTCATGTTTCGACCTAATTCTTTGGCGTTAATGATTGAAATATTACACCAATAATTCTTTAAAGAATAGATTAGGAATTGTGGTAATCAAAAGACTAAACCTTGTGAAGGTATAAATTAAAATCAGATAGCAACGGTAACGGCAATGACGATACCTTATGGTATCTAAAATTGCAACAAATTTAATAATCTGTACATTTTTCAAAATGAATTTATTCTACAGTTACACCTCTTTAATTTTTAATTACGATAATATTCGAAAGATAAGCGAACTGAATTCCTTTGTCATGTCATTTTGAAATGCGTTCTTGTGCGTCCCACCACAAAAATATCTCCGCAGCAATATCCTTTACACTAGAAATTATTTCTCCTTACCCCGCCATATCTACAAACTTGGCTCTCTTGCTTGTGGGTGACATTACGTATTACACATACCCCAATGAATCGTAGCACAAACTCCTATGATAACTAATAGGAAATAAAACTAGTAAATCGTATTAAAACATCAACAAATGCATGGCATTTTCTAACTATCTAAATAACAGAAACACAGTACAACAAATAACAATGTCTTAAATATTCGATACAGTTTAACCACATATCCTGATAAATTCAGCATTTATCTTTACAACTACCTACCACAAATATACAAAACAAGCAAAAGAAATGGGATTACCATAAGAGATGTTCGGTAGTTCATTTCTACATATTCAAAGTGTAGGCGCTAGTCTTTTTCTGATGGACAAGAACTTTACCAATCAATGTATGTATATCAGCAAAACCATTTTTTTTAAATCAAATTGTTGTGTCTGTTCTATATTCAGTGCTACAAATCCCGGATGGCAAATGGCTCGCATTAGAAAGGTATAAATAAACTTAGCAGGTCAATGAGTAGCGATCCCCTTAAATGTTACCAGAACCAGACACCCTGATAGCGGTACTTCTGACCTAATTTTCTTAATAGAATATTTGCAACATTATAAAACTACCACAGATTATTTGACTCGTATATGAAGTTGGTAGTATTAAATCGGACACAGCCTGTAACGTGCGATTTCGACGCACAGTGTATGTTGCTGATTTTGTTTCGGTTGAAGTGTGTAGTCAGCGCGCCTCGAGATTTTGAATTTAAACTTCTAGCTTCGCGCATGGTCCGCTTAAAAATATTCTTGTGATTTGAGAGCATTAGCAGTCTGATACCTGACAAGTGTGTACTAGATTTTT